>BLJB01000277.1:0-40424 GCA_013423325.1 Usnea hakonensis | reverse complement strand
CTGGTTCCCCACCTATCGTGAATGGCGTCTCTTCATGTTGGTTGTTGTACTTCATCTTTTCCTCACTGTACTCCGAGTACCGAAGTATATATATAATTCTAGATAATCTTTTTTTAAAATAATAAAGATCTCTACTAAAATTAAAAATCTTATTAAAAAATAATAAATAAAATATTAATAAAATATTAAACTTCTATTATTATTATAACTATTTGTAATATAAAATTAAATAACTAATATTATATAAATTATAGTAAGTTTAATAATATTAAAAAGATAGTTTAGAAGTTTTATAAATAATATTTAAAGGCCCCCTATTAACTATTTTTTACTAAATATCTAAAAAATCTTCTTTTAATAATAATAGATTTAATTAGAAACTAACTTTATTAAAGTAGTTTTAATTTAATAATATTTTAAGTATTATATTATTTAACTACTTTTATAGATTTAGATAATTAAGTTTATTTAGATCTAGTTAAAAGTTAGTTATCTTTTTATTATATCGGGCCTTTCTCTTATCTAATTAATAATATTATATATTTAAAAAATATTATTAAGAAGTATAATTTAGACGTTTATTATTTTATTAAAGTTTATAAATATATCTTCTAAAAGAGGGGGGTACTATTATAAATATAATAAATATAACTAGTTTATTAAATAATTTATAGTTAAAGAAGATATATAACTTTTTTTCTATTTAGATTTAGCGTCTTAGTACTATTTTAATCTAAATATCTTTTTTATATCTATATATAAATTTATCTTCTTATTAATTAAATCCTTAATATATATTACTATTAACTTAATCTAATTATAGTCCTAATAATACTCGTTATTATAAGGGTATAGACTATAAGAAGACTATAAGAGTATAGTTATAGCCGAGCCCTTATAGCCTTCTTATAGTCTATACTCTTATAGTTATACTCGTAATACTCTTTACTTTAATTCTATATATATTTTATTAATTAAAAACTTATATTTTTAGATATAAATTAATTATTTTTAACCTAAATAAAATTTATTTATTATATTTAAAAATATTATAATTTTTTAAAAATAAATTTTTATTTTTTTAAAGATTTTTTATTTAAATTTTCTTTACTATTAAAAATATTTTTATTTAAATAATATTATTTTTATATTTAAATAATTAATTATTATTATAAAAAATATAGATGGATAAACTAGTCTTTAGATATAGCGAAAATTTAGTAGAGGAAGATAAACCGTAGCTAGGGGGCTAAAACGAAAGAGGTTAGTAGATCGCTCTGTCGCGAAGAAACTTGAATTCTTAGATGATCTTGCCTGCTAGGTCCACGTTGCACCACCATTCATACATGGCGCCAACAATTCCCTCTGCAGATGACTCGCATCAGCAGCTACTCGATCAACTTGACTTGACACTCATGCCGCGACCATTTCGCAATCCGCAATGGAAGCCTTCACAGCGCCGCAACAAGAATATCAAGCAAATAGTCGCGGAAGTTGCCCGTAAGGAAGCATCCGTTATGCCTACAAACGACAACAGCGGCACTTCTACGCCGAATCTGCAACGCTCTGCCATGGATACCAGGGCAGCAACACCCGTACCCTCAAATGGTACGGTCCCACTTTCACACGTGTCACAAGCGGCTCAAAACCTGTCTACAATGGTACTCGAAAGAAATCTGCAAGCATCTCAATCTTCTGGGCCAGTAGCTACTTACACGAATATCGAATCTGCTCCATCACTGCATCCAGCACACCAAAAACACTACTGCGACATCACTGGCTTGCCTGCCCCTTACACAGATCCCAAATCTAGACTTCGTTATCATAACAAGGAAGTATTCGATGTTGTTCGACATCTACCTCAGGGAGCGGCAGAGAAATATTTGGAAGCACGCGGAGCCCACGTTGTGCTCAAGTGACGTAGTTGAACCGAACTATTTGCTCGAATATAGGCGCAGAATCGTACCTTCCAATGCTCCGATATGAGAATTGTACGGACAGCAAAGTCAAGCCGAGTCCACCCATCTTGCCCCTTTCAGTGCGAGACTCAAGAAAACGCTCCGGCTTAATCGTGACCAATCTTTTATTCGCCAGCATGACGCGTCTACCGATGATCCCATGGAGGAGAAGAGGGTATCAGTTACAGAATCTAGGATTGCTGTTGTCATGGCGATCGGTGACAAAAGAGTTAACACGTGAGACAGTAGCGTTGTGCGTGGGCAATGATTAGATATTGTAAAATAGAAATGGAAGACGTCGATGGTACCTCACATGAGGATCTTGCACTCCTCCACTCTGGTTATGAGACTTGACAGTCTGCATGCAAGATGTTCCTTATGCTCGAGCTATCTAGAAAACTTCATGATTATTAGTGTACTGGTGATTGGTGAGTGTCAGTACTTGCACATATGTACTCGAGATTACGCGAGAAATAAAATATAGCAAATATAGCGTGATCATTAGCGCATACTCTCATAAACAATTTCCCGTAATCTAGAGTACGTGGCTTCAGACTGGATAGAGCTTGACCGCGTTGAGTTCTATTAAAGAGCCAACTCTTTTGAGTGCGTCAATTGGGTAGATTAATAGATATTGCCATCCAACACCTGCCTGATGCCTCCCATGTGGCTCTCAGATTCGCAAAGTGAGTCGTAACAATTCTCAGGACCCAAGAGTAGCTCGAGCCCCAATTCTGCACATCCAGCGCTGACATTTCCATTTGCCCGTAGAAATCGGAGTTGCCTTCTGCTCTGGTGGTAGGTAGGGTCACTGAAGTTGCCAGTGTCTTATGTCAGTGGTCTGATGAAAGGCTTAGGAGGCTTCTTTCTGATTGGCGGAGTGATGATGTTTTTCGATAGAGCAATGTGCGTATTTAGGACTTGCCCCAATCCAAATTTATCGCTGATGTGAGGCAGGTTAGCTATGGGCAATGTACGAGGCAGCACTTTTCAGGCAAGACCTAATTGACCACCTGGGAACAGATTCTCTTCCTCCTCGGTCTTACCCTTGTTATCGGTCTGCAAAAGACGGCAGTCTTCTTCGCTCGACGTCAAAAACTGAAAGGTACAGGCGCGTTCGCGGCAGGGATCTTACTCATACTTCTACGTTGGCCCCTAACGGGCTTCTTGATCGAATTGTACGGAATCTTTGTGCTCTTTGGTGATTTCTTTTCAACCATTGGTGGATTCGCTGGTAACATCCCTGTCGTTGGACCCTATTTACAGCTGGCACTAGAAAGAGCCGGTAGAGGGCAGAGGAATGCAGAACTGCCTGTATGAGATAATCTGGGACGTAGGAAAAGTTCGATACGGGGAGCGATGCCAATCGACAGAGAGAGAGACGGGCGCCAGAAAGGGTAAATCCTCGAGCTCCAGATCCGTTGTTGAGGGGCCAGTAACGGGTTGATTACAAGGAAATGGATACTTACGGGCCGAAACCAAAGGCTCTTGATATGGTATAACCGAGGCCCCGCTCCATCTAGTTGTCGCACCCTGGCCCTTAGAGAAGAACGCAAGTAAAGTACAGGTTCATGATAATATGAGACAACGTGCGAATGCTTAGTAGCCGACGCTTGTTAAATAATCACCAAGCTGCTCCACCGTGTTCGTTGCTTGTCCCGGTTGAATTGTCTCTGGATAATGGGCGACGAGAATAGCTTGTTGTGTTTTAACAATTACTATCCCTTCCTTTCCCTGTGTCACAGTCAGCTCCGACATCCGACATTGACTCCCGAAGTAGATGTGGCCTGCCTTCTTTCCGTACACACTCTTCTCATCCGCCTTTATCGTCATGTACTTCTCGCCCGCAATTCGAAAGCCACCGCTCTGAATCTTTTTGACGTCTGATGTGTCCGAGTACGAAGCGACGACCTCTTTTATTTCCGCCGGCGAGACCTGATCGCACTGTCATTCTCCGAGTCCAGCACCCGGATTCCCGTGTACACACTGCTTTTGCGAGCGATATCGAGGCTTTTTACGAAAGTGTAGGATGTGTGAAGGAAGGGGTTAGAATGTGTCGACGTACTGTAAAGCCGTGGGACGAGGCCCAAACGCTGGTCCCTTGGGTGTTGAAGATGGCGGCTCTGTCAAGATTCCCAGTTCCCAACAAACTAAAACCCAACCCATCAGTGTCGACGACCAGTGAGAAAGTTTTGGTGACAAAAGGTACCTGGTATCAATGTATGCTTTGTCGGTAGTGGGTTAGCAAAAGCATGGCCCATGATAGGCGGACCAACAGACCTTGCCACGACATGTTCGATCAATAGAAGAGTTGCGAATGCCCCAGATGATGGCGTTGGTAGAGAGAAGGCAAATATTGGTGGGAGTCGTCAGGTGAGTTGTGCTTTTTGTGGAAGATGGAGGTAGTCGTAGGGAGTATGATGTAGTGAATGGAATCGACCTTAGGTGGGGCTTGGGAAAAAAGATGGCCAAGTAGGTTACTCGGTAAAGTAAGGTGGTAAGGTACCTTAATGACCCCGCCAAGAGCGAGAGCGGAACGAAGCCATTGTCCTCTTTTAGTTTCTACAGAGTCAATTATACACACCATTCTTATTGCCGAGGTACTGGATTGGAACAGGGTTTTGCAAGGCTGACCTTGACGGGTAGTTTTGAAAATCGATGCAGTTTCGAGTAAAGTACTTAAGTAGGGTGGCAACCTGTAGCCACTGGTAGGCAGCCAAGGTATAAGGTAGGCCCACATCCTAGCTCGGCTAAGACAAGGCATTGTTTCATCTCTGTTACAAACCCGTTAAAACGGCAAAATATGAGCTTTCGCATATTAACGATAGGCCTCCTCATCCTTGAGGACCAATAACAATGGACAAGCCTTTCTTCGGGAGATGAGACCTTACTACGCCCGATACCATAGAGACTGCGGGTGAGAGGGAAAAAAATTACAGTAGTACCGACACCCCAGCATCTCATCTCTTCCTACGTATCATTCTCACTTCTCTCTCTTGCTCGTCCTGCTCTCTTACCTCTCCTCTACTTGTCTGCCATTAACTTTTTTCTCCTACAGCCCTTTTTCTGTATCCAATTTGGTTTGTCTTACCGCTTGTCTTCCTCCTTTGTCGGTTGGCCTGGGGCCACCGGCTTTTCCTATGCCCGTACACTGTTAAGGAGCCACTTCGGAAGATGTCAAAAGCTGGACCTTTGACAAGATATGTATCTGGGCCTTTCAGACCAGCAGGAGCAGGAACAGCCGAAAATGATAATGCTGATGTCGTGCAGGCGCCATCAAAGACACTAGCCTTTGAGCCACACGGAGGGTTTGGACCGAGACTTCATTCCGATGAGATAGTTATTGGACTCGCTTTGGGTAGCCCCGGGCAAAGTCCGTTACCGCCTCTTCCGTCAGATGACCGGGATCTTATCGCTGATGTTTATTACGTTGACAACTCGCCCGAGAAGACTTGTAGCACGCTTGAGGAGATGTCTGGGATTGATGCCGGGAGAAAAGGCATCAAGCGGCAAGGAAGCAAGTGGAAGTCGCTGAGTAATTTTTTTGGGAGAAGAGAAATTCGGTCCCCGTCGCCATTCTACCAATTGAATCAGAACGAGCAAACAGGGCCAGCCAGGCAAGTCATAACTCAAGATGACTTGGAGACTAATGCTCTTCGTCGCAAGCGAGCAAACTCGAGTCATGGTACCAAAGCGCATCGAGCAGATTCGTCCACGGGTCTGCCTGGGCAAGACTTGCTGAGGAGAAAAAGCTTTCGGCGAAGAGGTCTACGAAGGAAGAAAGTCGAACCGCATCAACCTGATACGCAGCGAAGTCCTGCTAAATATACTGTGAATAATATAGCAGACAATTTGGATCCTCGTCGAGAGCTCCAGAGGTCGCTGACACCTTGGCCGTCATTATTACAAGTCGAGATCCCCTGCGTGGAACTGGAGCGGTATAGCGTAATGTTTGGCGACGTTCTAGAGCCTCATGTACGGCAAAGCAAGCCGCAGACTTCACTGTTGGCTCGAAGGAAAGGCCATTTGGAGGAGCTACGCGCCATTGCGGATTCATACTGCGAGGTACGTCCACCGCTTACTAAGGGGGAAAGAAATATCAGCTCACAGCTGCTCTGCAGCCTTTTGATCTTGATTTGCCAAAAGCGAATCTTCGAGCCGAACCAGTGTCATCTAAGTCCTCCAGGTCTCCATCATTCTCACTCTTCCCTTCGACTCCTCTTCCCGCCCGCAGTCCTGTGAGCAAGCTGCTTCCGAAGTCAAGCCCTTTGGGTCGTTCAGTGACTGCCCCGAGTGGCCATATTTTTCCGCACAGGCCCACAATTAAGAAAAGAAATTCTCAGGACCAAGATCATGTTCTTGCTATAGTGCACAACTCGGAAGCCAGTCCAAGGTCTCACGGTCGCCAGCCCAGCTCTGATCCTTTTCAGCGCTCCGCCAATTCGTCTAAAGCTAGCTTTCTCGAATGCGCAGACCACCCTAGGTACTCGTCCCCAACTATTGAAGCGGACTCTCCCACAGCCACCGAAGATGCAGCACAGGAATATCTACACCGTGCATTTCCAGCGCGTAAATCGAGTATGAAAAGGCTAGCTTCGCCGGAACCACGATATAAACATCGAGGAGAAAATCTAATCAGTCCTGCTACAGAGGTCGCCATTGCTAGGCAAATATCCATTTCACGCCGGCAACGCCAACTTCTTGTCCCCATTATCTCAAAGACTACCCATCAGCCTATGCAGCCTAGAACCAATGAGCAGACCACAATGGAGGATTCGAGAAAATTGCACCATTTGACTTCCGAGGACGCTTGAATGAAATTATGTTTTGGGCGAGAAATAGTTGGCTCCTTTTTTGCTTAAGAAGCATAAGACTGTTCCCCACCAGGGATGCTTTGCGTTTATGGCAGCTTCTAGCCACTTCCAGGGTGTAGATGCTTTTCCCAATGAGACTTTCGCTTCTTGTATATAATGTTCAGCATAAGCTCTCAAATGGATCGAAGAACATGACAAGGGATATTGTCAATGCTCTCTTTTCCACAATTCTATGAATAACTCTAAGTTCTCCGCCATATTTCACAATGAGTAGCTAGAAGCAGGTTCGTTGATTCAACCGCAAATTCATGGGCTCTTCTTCCTATAGTAGTCCTCAACAGCTGGCGCTGCCGGGATTTCTATATCCCCAATCTTCCACACCATTCTTACATAAGCATCGCTGGCAATTAGGACATCGACCTTCCTTTCAACGCTACGAGGCTCCAACTTCAGGATGACCCTCGATGTTGGCTTGTCTCTACTACCCCTTAACTTCTCTACTGGAGGCCAATTGATCCTTTTCAGCGCCAGAATCTCGTCTTTGGCCATATCAGCAACGACGACAAAGAAGCCTTCGGACTGGGGTTTGGGAAATTTGGGAGCAAAGATGCGATAATGAGGCTGCATTTCGGAGTTGAGACGGACAAGCTTAACGGTGAGGCCAAGGGCGTTGACATCAATGACATTGACGCCGAGGTTTGGGAGTGTCGCAACTGCTTTCTCGACTTGAGACTCAAGTTCGTGAGGAACGCCAAGACTTTTGAAGACTTCGGAAAGAAAGGATTTGCCAACGTTGTGAATCTGCGCCAGTGAAAGAGGTTGTGACGCTGCAACTTTTCCTCGAGTCCCTCCCTTGTCTGTGTTCACGCCAGGAAAGATAGACAAGGGCCCATCGAATGGCCAGCGCGCCGACTTGATGCACTGTAGCAAAGTAACCATCATGGTGCAACTTGACAGGTAGCCTAGCTCGGTCAACACATCTATGGAAGCTTGAATAACACGTACACTTTGGTCTAGGACCGAGTTCTGGTCGCCAACGTAGTCGGAGATTGGTAGTTCGATTCGGGAAAAATAGGCCTGGAGGAGAAGGAATGCTTTGACGTGAGGGTCCCACATCGGAAGGCCAAGGGTTTCAGCGTTTAATGGTAAGTTCTTTGACAATTCGACGTTGATTAAATCTTCTGCAAGCGAACATTAACACGTGAGCCCCCTTCTTTAAGACAAAAATGTGTGCGACAAGACCCTTTACTGCCTACTCCTTTCGGAGCTCCGTTACTCCTACTATGTTATCCTTCTGACCTTTTCAGTAGGGCATGTACTCTTGGTTTGGGTCTCTTCTGTTTGACTCGAGTCTTTCTTATCGTGATTTGGCGTTTTCCCAAGTACTCCTCCAGCACTCGTCTCTTGAGCCGCTGACAGAATTCGGAAGTGGTGGTAGACAGAAGACAGAAATTGATGTGACTTACCATTATGCCGTACAGGAAGCTCATCAAATTCAGTCGCACCGCAGATCCAAGCCAGTACGTCCTCAAAAGTCGCCTCTCTTTTCGCTTGCTTTAATAAGTGTCGGATAGTCTTGTGAGATAAATAGTAATAACTCATGATCTTACCAAGGGGAGACGAGGTGAGATCGCCATTAGAGTGCAGGGAAATACATCCCGATTCCTCCAATTCCCCCAAAGACTTGTCGACAAGCTCAACCATGTACTCATTGGCCAGCTGCTGTGCTGCGATCGTGTTGTGCTCTTCGGACGATATTTCAAGGCCGTAATAAGATGGGTTTTTATGTAATCGGCGAAAGAAGAAAGTCCATGTAAGATAATCAAGCGCATCTTGCTTGGTACCAATCGTGCCCGCAGAAGCCTCAGCGCCGAAGTGGTTGTCAAGAACATTGTGCAGGGAAGACTCCACAGGAAACCCCGTGTGTAGGAAATGCTTATAGAAAGCCTTTTTAGCCTCCTGGGTGAAGATACGGGCGATACCCGAAGTATCAAATTGTGGCCGTCCTGCCCGCCCTAACATTTGTAACACATCGGTCAGATCCATGTCTTTATACCCCTCGATTTTAGCATCAAAGTATTGAGTACCCTTAACTACGACTAGATGCGCCGGCAAGTTGACACCCCAAGCAAGCGTAGACGTCGCCACAAGTATTTGAATCTTGTTGTTGGCAAACAATTCTTCGGCTAATTGCCTGTCAGCTTCTACCAACCCGGCGTGGTGCAGACCAATGCCGAAACTCAGAGCCTCTCGAAGAGCCTCGTCTTTAACCCTTGATAAGTTGAGCTGTAGGTCATCTTCTGACATCCGTACAAACCGGCGTGGGTTGTCCTCCATGCCACAAAAATTGATCAAGTCCTTCGCTGTTAAGCGCGTTTGCCTACGGGAAGCAACAAACACAATGACCGGCTTTTCGGGTGAATGGGTCTTTATTGCTAAGAAAGTTGGGCGATTCATCGACTGCATGAGGGGGCAGAAGCCACGTTGCTCTGGAAACCCATCTATGAATATCTGAAGCGGTACCGGCCTGACTGAATGTCGGAAATTGAAGAGTCCTTCTTTGACACCTAGCCAATTTCCCAAATCCGTGGCATTGGCACAAGCAGTCGACATTCCAATTAGTCGCACAGAACCTCTGGATTGAGAAGCGATGTAATTCATACGGGAAACGATGATCTCCAAAATCGGCCCTCGATCACCTCCAAGTAGATGAATCTCGTCAATGATCACCAAGCTCACTTGGCGGACGTAGCTCCTAGTTTGCCAACTACGGCTTATACCGTCCCACTTTTCAGGCGTAGTGATAATGATATCAGCATTTCGAATGGTCCGGGTATCTGGTGTATTGTCTCCAGTCAGCTCGACAAGTTTGAGGCCCATCTGCCGGGTCAAGCGTTTGCGCCAGTCTTGCACTCTTTCTCGCACCAGTGCCTTCATTGGCGCAATATAAACGACTTTGGATCCAGGCTTCTCGCGAAAAGCCCACCACATAGCCAATTCTGCAGCGACTGTCTTTCCACTACCGGTTGGAGAACCGAGCAGCACGTTTGCGGACGTGTGATAAAGAGTATGGAAGATCTGGGTCTGCATTGGATTGAAAAATGAGAATCGTTGCCCATAGATGTCTTCGAGCAGGGGATTTTTTAAAGCGCTGACCGGAAGCGGTTGAAGATCTAGCAAATCTGTATAGATGCTTTCCGTGTCAGGCCTGATCAGATGCTGGAAGGACACTGGAGTAACAGTTTCTGCACCCAGCCATCGGTCTGAGACGGCTCGCACATAGATCTGTGTGGGCAAAGGATCCGACAGAGGAATGGTAAAATTCAGCTCGTGGTCGTCGTGGAGTTTCTTGCGTGTCAAAATAAAATACTCGTGATGATAAATTTCCGAAGTCTCCGAATTTTCGACCCAAATCCAATATGATTCCGACGTGCCATTGTGTCTGTCGTTCCAGCGAAAATCGGCAGTGAGGTAGAGACGTACGCGAAGGACATCGCGATTCAAAGGGGCAATTTCGGCTTCAACGGTCAAGGTTGGGAAATTGTCCAAGAGCTTTGAGATTATATGACCCATCCCATTATTATGGACCAACTGGCCAATTTCTGCAGACTCCATGTCTCGTAAAGACCCAACAGAAGAGGCACCTGACTTTTCGTCAAGATTCTTCAAGATAGTTTGAGGAAGGTCGAATTGGTGAAACGGATGCTGAACGGGCCAGATCTGCTTCTCAATCGACTTGCAAAGAGAGAGTATGATTAGACACTGATGACCCCATCTTCTGGTAAGGGCTATCATGAATAGCGCTCGACATATCCTTGCAGCGTTCTGGGCTATGTACGCCGTGTCGGAAACGAGAGCGAAATCATCTATACGAGCCTTGGAGATGTAGGATTGGAGCAAGATATTTGTTTTAGCTGATGAGTCGTCGTTGGTCCCCGCTATGTCGTAATGCAGTGATTCCTCCCTCAGTCTTGTAAGCTCCATTGACTCCTCGTTGCGGGATTGAACATTGTCGAACTCGCCGCTCATACTGATCATTTTGAGTACATCTTTTTCAGTGGCTCTCGCCCTCATCATCGTATTGAAGATCTCAATGCTTGTTTGTAAGATATAGTACTGACTTGCAATCCTACCAACATCCTTGGCCCGAAGCTCCTCCGTTGATTCATTAAAGATAATCATTTGGCTCTGCTGCAGCACAAGCGCTGCATCAATGGTCAACTTTCGCCTTCGTTGAACAAGATGGGGATCATCACGAATCTCGGCCCAGTCGATGCCATATGTCAATGGGTTACGCTGCATTCGCACAAAGAGGTAAGAGTAACCAAGCCATTGGACGGCCTCGGGAATGGAAGTCACAGTGCCCAAAGAAATTTCTGCGTTTAAATTGTCCACTAATTTTCGAGAAAGCTTCGATTCGATTGGCTGCTGTTGAGTCACTGCGGACAGATAGTGGTCTAGCCTGTCATAAGTGGTGCAGATAAAGCCGATGCCAGTAGCTTGGAATTGCGGTCGACCAGCACGCCCGAATATTTGCAGAACGTCTAAGATGCCAAGGTCGATAAATGTACCTTCTTGTGCGCTGTACAACTGGGTCCCTTTGATGATGACCGCAGCAGCCGGTAGATTGACACCCCATGCGAGTGTCGCTGTACAGCAAAGCACAGCGATATGCCCGTGTTTGAAGAGCTGTTCGACTCGGTTTCGATCAGATCTTGGCATCCCAGCGTGGTGAGTACCGAAGCCCTTAGGGACAAGTTCCCTCAGCTCTCGTCCCTTGGTGTTCTTCAGATCTTTAATTGCTGTTGCAAACCCGTCCACCGCTTGACAGTCGAATAAGTCCGAGCATTGCTGAGCCTGAGCCATCTGCACGAATGTCCTCGCGGTATTGACAGTATCTTTCCTGGAATGTACGAAGACCATGATCTGATGCCCACGTTCTAGCATTTCCTTGACTTTCTCGAAAGCCGTCTGGTCAATATTGTCACGAGATGATTTGGTTCCTGGTTTTCCTTTGACGCCAATGAAATGTTGCTCGAGAGGCACTGGACGGAACGAGGCATCAAAGTAGAATAACCCCGCCATGCGATTTACCTTGAGAAAGTCTGCAACGTCAACATAATTGGGCAATGTGGCAGAAAGGCCGACGACCCGGATGAGCGACTGTGTACTTTCGACCTGCCTCTCTGTTCGAGCAACAAGAGACTCTAATACGGCGCCCCTTTCATCATGAAGCATGTGCACTTCATCTATTATGAGCAGTCGTACTTTCTGTACAAGCTCGGTATCGCCAGTACTCTTGCGGGTGACAACATCCCATTTCTCAGGGGTAGTCACAATCATCTGAGTTTGGGCAATCTCTTTCTTTGTCAAGTGCATATCTCCGGTAAATTCACGAACTCGGATCCCCAACCAAGCAAGACGCCTCCCAAGTTTTTCGGTAATCTCAGCTGCCAACGCCTTCATTGGAGCCACGTAGATGATCTTGAAGTCTTCAAAATTGACGAGAAATTCCAAGGCATCGGGCTCACCCATGGGACTGGGGGCAACGTTATGGCTGATTGCGTTGAGAATTGCAAGCATGGCAGCATCTGTTTTACCAGCACCAGTAGGAGCACATATTAACATGTTCTCGTTTGTCTTATACGCAACTGGATACACCAAACTTTGCATGCGGTTCAGGGTCTTGTACCCTTCAAACGTTCTTCTGCACAAACCGTCCATCTCAGAAATCTCAACGAGCTTTCTATCATCACTCAATGTACCCACCTTTGCCGCAGGAATTGAGTATTCTTCATACTTTTCATGTTCTATTCTCTTGCTACCTTCAGGTAACGCATACTTGCGACCTCCCACAACCAAAGTGTTCCCGGCGGAGTGGACTTTGTACACGTGCGGATACCGAGGACCGTTACGATTCTGCGCTGGCTCAAGGCCTGCTGTCTTATGCTCATGATCCAGTCGTCGTAGAGCTTGCTCCCTTTGCTCTCTACTCTGGAGATGACTCAATACCCCGTTCACAGGATCCTGATCATCGTAACTTTCCGATAACACCTGACGGCGGTGAGCTATTATTTCTATAACAAACTCGAGGTCATTGTAGCCCAAAATGTCTGCAAGCAATATTTGAAGTTCGTCATCTGGCGTTAGTCAGTCTCTGGACATGACAAAATCCCAATATGTAGACCTTCTATATCCGATGCCAACATGGCGGACACTTGTTGCTGTAGCTCCCCTGCACCCATGCTCGATTCCTTGCTCGCCAAAGTAAGGCACTTGCTCCTGAGCCATTCTCGTCCATATGTGTGTGTAGACTTAGTTTCACCATCTGGAAGATCTGTAATACCATTGAACACGTCACTGCTGTATACTCCGTCCAGTTCGTCGTCGCTGAAGACATTCCACAAGTCATCCACGCTACTGGCGCTCGTAAGATCCTCCTCATCAGGCATCAAGTCATGTCCATATCCTTTTATTTCACCATTTGGCTGCTCTATTTTCAACTCGGCCAAGGTTCGCCGCAGCGCCGCATACTGGTCTAGCCATTCCAACTCCGCACTGCCAAGTGAGGGTGACATGATGTGGCTTTGGTGACAATTGAAGGGAGATATAGACAAGTGGCTAGCATGAGACTTTGCCCGAGCTATTTTCATCTGTCCATGGCTGTTCAAGAGCCAACAAAATGGCTTCTAGCGGACTGGCGATCAAAATTCGAGTATGACCCAACTTGCAGGTTTATGATGAGATGACCCCCAAAAAGCTTGAATTAATTAGCTTATGCAGAAAGCTTGCGAATTGCTTGGCACTTTTTTTCGGAAAATCACCCCCTCACCACCCGAAATGGTGGTACATTGTTGTCTTTTATCAACATCATTATTATTTAATTTTTTTTTATAGGGCTAAGATCCTTAGTAAGAGGCGACGAACATTAATATTGAGTTTTTTTCAAGATTCGTTGTAATTATAGAGCTGTACAATTGACCTAGAATAGCAATGTCCCCTCGGTCTTGGCAATGTACCATTTCGGGTGGCGAGGAGGTGATTTTCTCGATTTTCTCGCCAAGCAATTCGCAAGCTTTCTGCAAAAACTAAAAAGTAACGTACTATGAACATTACAGTAAACGTAATCTCATAAATACCACTCACGACATTTTCATAATCGTCCATCTCTAGTATTCTCTCCTCTTACAGACCACAATACCTTCTAGAATTTGATCAAAATGAAAATTTTCTACATTGGCGTGAGTAGCTAGCTCCTCCTACTGTGTCCGTCGTTCGACTGCGTCAATGCTGATGCCTACTCTAAAGATCCTCAAGAATGAGAGCAAACCAGCGCACGAGCTATGCGTTGAGAAAGATCTCAGCAGCTATTCGAGATTCACAAGAGAAAAGTATGGAATTCTACCGTGCTCTGAGACTTCGTCCCGGGCTGATGGCTCATTGGGTCTCAGTTATGGCCAGTTCATGTCTTTGTTCAGCAAGACAGTTGCAGAACGAACAAAGCCCGGTCAGAGGCAAGACGTTGAAGAGAAATGTACTGCCCCAAAAGCCCTAGTAGCGGTCCCATGGCCATCTCCCTGCCGATTTGAATTTTAGCTGACGTGCCATTCCATCCTACACATTCCATGCCTATGGTCGTTCAGAGGGTGTCGCCGGAATTATAATCAGTGATCCCGACTATCCTGCCCTTGTTGCACATCAACTGCTTTCCAAAGTCGTCGACGAATTTCTCTCCCAATATCCTCGCTCCGCCTTCGCCAACTCCAACCCTAGCCTATCCTTTCCACAGCTCAAGGGATTCCTCGAGAAATATCAGGATCCGCAACAAGCGGACAGCATAATGAAGATCCAGAAAGAATTGGATGAAACAAAGATTGTGCTGCATAAGACGATTGAGAGTGTTTTAGAGAGAGGGGAAAAGATTGATAGCTTGGTCGAGAAGAGTGACGGGCTTAGCGCTCAGTCGAAAATGTTTTATAGTAAGCGTCACATACATTCCACTTGATGGAATGTTGAACATTGGACTGACATTCTCTTCCTATAGAACAGGCAAAGCAGCAAAACTCTTGTTGTATAATCATGTAAAATTCCGTACTGCTCATAGCGTGGCCGAAAAGCCACACCTCCGATCAGTGTGCTCTGGAAGTCTTATTACATCTTTGATGCTTAGTACAAAGATAAGCCGTCCAAGTGCAGCTTGGCATGTTCTCCTCAACATCATTACCGCGGGCCTCTTCCCGAATTGTTGCTTTGTAGCGTAGACACATACGTGTATCGGCGCTTGATTCCATCATAATGAAGACGAGACATGATGGCCAGTCCAAAAAAGCGAATAACAAAAAGCTTAGCATTTTTGACTCTGTATACTTTCATATGATCCAAATTTCTTGTACCCGCCACAGCTAGCCTGATTTCCCAGCGTGTGGATTCCCAAAATAAAATCACAACCCACTCATGTCAATAGCATAAGGTATTAATTACTAACCAATAGGGCTGATTAGTAAATGTGGTTCTTTTCAAATTGGCGATGCTAGGATACCTGCCAACCTGTGGCCTAGACACTAATTCGATAACGGGCTATACACACATCTGCTTCTGCGACTTGGGCCGGAAATCAGTAGCTCTTTGTGGCTCCTGCTTTGAACCAGTCGAATGTCGTCCAGCGTAGTCCTGACCAAAACATGTATCAGATTGCAGCTAGATCTGTGGCGCTGTGAAAGCACCGATTCCGACGATATCAGCGGAGTCTTGTCCCGTTCGAGATAGAGGGCGGTCAACTGCAAAAGGTCGCCACCAAAACTGCTCTCCTCTCGCACTATGTCTTCGCTCCCTCGATGCTGGTGATATTGATATCAAAATCCTCGTCAATCGTGGCTTGCTTCCCCACAAGGCAATTCATTCTGTACAGCACCTCTCCAGTCGGAAGACATTCCCTGTGTTTTATCAGATGGTTCATGAATGCCTGAATACCTTCAAACATTGGCGTACGCCTACCATCAGCGCAGCAGAATATGCATCCAAAGTTGGCTTTTGTAGGGTCTGAGCAGGCCTGCTTAACTTGGATATGACTTTTGAACATGAACTCCCAGCGGAATTGTATCCCTGGCACAAGCTTGAAGACCCGCATATCAAATCCGCTTTTTTTCTTGTCAACTGGTATCAAGCGACCTTCAAACTTGCATTGTTTGCATTGGTAATATTTTGCTAAATTATACAGACCCCCAGGTCGTACTCTCTCTTCCAAGGCTCTTCTTCTGTCACCGATCTGCTGTCTCCAAGCGCCTTTGCAAAAGCCCGCGAAATTGTTCATTTCGCTTGGCAATAGATCTTTTTGGTTGATTGAGTCGATCAACCCATTGGACAAAGAGCCTTCGCCAGGAGTCGCAGAGACACGGTTCTGAGAATCAAACGATTGTATTGAACCCGAAAATCTGGGCGATGGACTGTAACGCACGGTGTCGAGGGACATGACAGGGTCAGTAGGTGTTCGTGAAAGAGGTTGGCTTGAGGCGTGATAATCTTGCCATGTATTGGAAGCTGGGTGGTCAGACTCGTATGTAGAGCTTACTGCTGTGCTCATTGAGTTTGTCCTAGACCTGATCGCAGCGTTGCTATATAATTCATTGTTTGCATCCTCGATTGCCACAGCCAAGTATTCGTCGACGAGAGGGTTCTCGGGGAGGTTGACTGCAGGCTCAACTTTCGTCCTTTTGCCAATACCGAACAATCCTGTTGTGGTCACGGTAGTGGCCATTGGCTTGTACTGAGCAAGTTGTCTTTTATCAGTACTGGTTCGCTCTCTGGGTTCTCGCGCTGAGTCTGGACGCAGGGAGTATTGAGAAGCACTGAGTGCGCTCGGAGGCATCGTTGGTCTAATGGGAGGCGATGAGGAGACATTTGTAACATTATTCGGATTACGGCTAGAGCTAGAAGTGTCTAAAGAAGTGAAAAGGGTCGCAGAACTGCCGTTTTGTTCCAAACTTTGGTCCCCATTTTGTGAGGGCGAAGAAAGCCGACCAACAATACTGAGGTGACCTAGAGGTAAATCCTCGACGGAACCCAAGGTGATGGTACGTTGTTGAAGCTGCATCAGGATTAGGATGGCTTGATCTTGGCTCGAGTCGCACATGTCCTGCAGGGCGACGAAGTCGACGAATTTGTCTTGCTCCAAGTGCGCTTTTAGATCCGCAATGACTTGTCTTTGAAGGTGATTAATGATGTCTTGCAGCGCATCCCTGGCCAACTCTTCACAGAATTTAGCGATATATCTCGGCGGTTGTGGCTTGGAAACGTACGGTCGCCTTGTGCGAAGGCGTCACCACAACATTGATAAGTGCGTTCATACTGGTTCCTCACGGCGCTTTCCCCGCCGTCCAGTGACGACTGTAAATCATGGTCCGCTACGTCAATCGATGGCTCTCCAGACGCATTGCGAGATTTTCTTTTAGCATTGATTTGTTGAGTGAGTTTGATGGCGTCAAGGTAGGTGGAAGAGAGAGAAGCAACACACGCAGTGACAGAGTCAAGCGACATTGCGGGCACCTAGGGCCAAAGAGCAGGAAGATATTGACGCAGGATTCAGGGACGGGAGATGAGATCTACAAGTCAGATTCAAATGCTATACCGAGTACATACTTAGGATTAATATTAACAATGAGGATGCAAGATGCAAGATGCGAGATGCGATGCCGAGGCCTAGACTGCAAGTTCAAAACTTATGTTTCAAGTATATTCGTCAGCAAGAATAAATTTGAAATGCCAAATGGGCTAAAGGTGTTTCAAAAGTCAGATGAGGGAACCCTTGGAACGTCATCGATGACTTAATAACTGCTAAGGTCGTCGTATATCGTTCTTTAGAAACGCATCAATTGAAATGAAATGGCATGCCGCAAGAGCGGTCCAAATCCAACGCACATACTTCTACTACCTAGGTATTCTACCGACAGATCAGTCCAACCCGCTAAGGGTTTAGGATCAAGATACTAAACAGAGTAGGGCATGTATCTACCTAGCTTTGGTACGATATGAGAGGCTTCTTGCCCTTTTTTATTTGAGAAGCTCTCTCACTTACGAATGATACGTAACATTCCTACTTACCTACAAAGGATAGAAGACGCGGAATGGAACTCCGTACTTTATATATAGAACCCGGGGCGCCAAGATATCACTGACCAATCAAACCCTCGGATGTACTTCAGCTCGGCCATAAAGGGAGGGGGATTTCAGCGGGTCTCACCCTGAAAATGAGAGAATTGAAGAGTAAACCTCTCCGTCGATTTTCAGAGAGCTCCTACCGAAGAGGCTGTTAAGGTTAGCTCGAAGTCAATAGAATATAATTCAAACTTTTTCGGTAGGAGCTCTCGGACATTCTATGGAGGGATTTGTTTTTAGAGGTACGGAGGATCAAAGGTATTTAGTGGGGCTCCCAACTCCCAAGCTTGCTTTTTCACCAGCACATATCAGAAATTCTCTCAACAACACTTTCCATTCCTGTTTCTAGCAAGTCTTCGGTCGCCGTCTTCCATTTCTCCATTCACAACGCCCGGTATGGAAGCGATGCCCAACCAACTTTGGCGCTTGTTGCTTGATTTGAAAGTTCCTTGAATCTCCGAGAAACCATCAAAGTACCCACCCTGGCCTCGTGTCTGACCTGGTGTGCTGTTGCGGTCCTGCAACAGTTCATGCTCCTTCTTATTCTTTTGTTCAACAAGCTTTCTCGTTATAACGCGGAAAACTTCTTCAATACCTTCACCATTTGATGCACTAATCTCATGACAGCAGTCCCAGCCTTTTCACGTTTCCCAAGTCAGCAGTTTTGACACAATGAGATGATAATAAAGTCACGAGGAATTGTCGTGAGCAATCTTGGAACGTTTCTTGGGGTGTGGTACGAGTCACTTTGTAGTTACGTACCAATTTCCTGCCCCCAGAAGCCGCTACTGCGAGCGCTTCCATCATTTTTTGATGTCGGGGTCGAGACCTTTTGCGGATATAGATTCTCTGCAACATATGCTATACATTTCTCGAATGGGATCTTTCTTAGACTGGGCTCTTGCGCGACCACATCGCTTTTTGTTCCGACCACATGTATAACAATATCGTTCCCAAGATGCTCCCTCATCTCTGTCAACCACCGGCCCATTTCTTCGAAGCTGCTTTCATCTATGATACTGTAGACGAGGAGGACGGCACTTGCCCCTCTATAATATAGTTTTGTAATCGATCTAAATCTCTCCTGACCAGCCGTGTCCCATAGCTGAAGACGTACGGTGATTCCGGAGTCAACATCAATTACCCTCTTGGTGAGGAAAGACGCGCCGATAGTTGACGTGACACTCGGGGGGTTGAAAGTACCTTTAACATAACCTGGGATCAATTCGAAAATCAATTCTGGCAAATGCAAAAGACCAAAAGTGAGATGCCAGAGATACGTACGATGGAGCAGGGAGGTCTTGCCAACACCTACGCAATCAGCCACAGAGCAGAGAATGTCATCCTCAGACCTGGTAACGCACCTTGCGCGCCGAGGACGCATATTTTAGCCTCGAGGCTACTGGACATTGTTGATCATGACTGAAGAAGTCTGCGTTGACTCTACTCCGTATGGCTGTTGTAGTCGAGAAGCTTTCTCCCGTCCGCCCTAGCCGCATCTATCATATGGCTGCCTTCAATCAACCACGGATCGGTTCCACGAGAATTTCAAACAAGAATATCCCTGGCACGGAAGCTTTTAGATTATCGACGATTTAGAAGACATCAGATAGAGTAAGATACTAGGTAGAGTACTCGTATAGTCTCTCCTAATGCAATCTTTCGCTTCCTGCACTAGACCCCACCTTTTCGTACCCTAGAGGTGTCCTGGCGAGGGTGGTGGTCCCCATGGAGTAATTACTTTACATGAAAGTAAGTAAGCAGTAATCACTCGAGTGCGTAAGACACTTCGCAAGTAGGCACGTAGGCACCTCCGGTCCGTGCACATGGGGTCGGGGTAGTCTGCGGCGCCCATTTGTCCGAAGTTTCCTCATTAGAGGGCTTTGCATATCATGGACAACGACCTACTCCAAGCTTTCAAGCAAGCGCAGCATTATCATTGTATCTCTTTGTCAAAGTCTTCCCTTCATCTATCTGTGACGCTACCATTTTGCTCAATATGAACCACGAGTCAAATGATCAGCAGCCAAAGCAGCTAAAATGGACCGGCGAAGAGGTGGCGGGACACAATAATGACAAAGACTGCTGGTTGTCCCCCTCCAATGCCTCCGATCCCAAATTGGCCCCTGCCGCTATCCTGTTTTACTGAACATTCGCTGGGACAGGGTCATTATCCATGGTAGAGTCTACGATGTCACCGAGTTCAAAGAGGACCACCCAGGAGGCAAATCCAGTAAGCCATCTGCGCCAAGCAGAATCAGACAGACTAATTCACTGAAACAACATTTGTAGTTATCCTCAAGTGGGCTGGTAAAGATGCAACCGAGGTTTACGAGCCTGTGCATCCACCTGACACACTTGACAAGTTCGTCCTGCCTACGATAAGTCCGAATACCCAGGACTTGTGAATGGGTAGAAGTTGAGGAACGACCAGATTTCTTGACGAATCGAAGCATTTGGGAGAAGTGAATATGGACACCGTGGACCAAGAAAAAGAAATCGACCCCGAGGAGGGCGATCGACAAGAAAGAATCAAGCGCATGCCGATATTGGAACAATGCTATAATCTGATGGACTTCGAGGCTGTTGCGCGACGGATAATGAAAAAGACTGCATGGGCGTACTACTCGAGCGGTGCAGATGATGAGATTGTGAGCCTAGGAGGCAAGATCCCATAGCAACATACTGACCGTGTACGAGACCATGCGCGAGAACCATTCAGCCTTCCACAAGATATGGTTCAGACCTCGAATACTTCACGACGTTGAATGTATAGATCTCTCCACAAAGATGCTTGGTGTGAAAGTGGATATTCCATTCTACGTCACGGCGACGGCGCTTGGTCAGTAGCGCCGTCATAGCACTTCCAAAGAACCCGCAATACTAATTATGTTTATAGGTAAATTAGGCCATCCCGAAGGCGAAGTGATACTCACTCGTGGTGCGAAGAAACATAATGTCATCCAGATGATTCCTACCCTCGCTAGCTGCTCTTTCGATGAGATTATTGACGCGAAGCAGGGGGACCAGGCACAATGGCTCCAGCTCTACGTGAACAAAGATCGCGCAATAACGGAACGTATAATCAAACATGCCGAGAAACGTGGGTGTAGGGCGCTTTTCATTACCGTCGATGCACCTCAGGTTCGTATATATCCCGATGCGTTGCACTCCTGTCTGAGACCAAAGTTGGGGGCATGAGAAAATGTGTGAGGGCAAAGGGTCTTCTAGATCGCAAGACATGATTTATTTTTTTGGTCCATATATTGAAGAGGTGATGCTGACTTTAAAATCTGTGCAGCTCGGGGTCAGTCTACTTTCATATTTCCATCAATATCATTTTAACAAATGACTAGCGTCGAGAAAAGGATATTCGTTGCAAATTCTCCGACGTTGGTTCAAATGTACAAAATACCGGCGGCGACAACGTGGATAGATCCCAAGGAGCTGCACGTGCTATCTCTTCGTTCATCGACCCTTCACTTAGTTGGAAAGATATCCCCTGGTTCCTCAGTGTGACGAAGATGCCGATCCTCCTTAAGGGTGTACAAAGGGTCGAAGACGTCATTCGAGCCATTGAAGTTGGCGTCCAAGGTGTTGTACTTTCCAACCATGGCGGCCGCCAGCTTGATTTCGCGAGGTCAGGAATCGAGATCCTCGCCGAGGTTATGCCTGTTCTGCGTGAACGCAATTGGCAAGATAGGATTGAGATATATATTGACGGCGGTGTTCGACGTTCTACTGACATAATTAAGGCATTATGTTTGGGCGCCACTGGGGTGGGTATCGGCAGACCATTCTTATATGCTATGAGCGCCTACGGGCTGCCTGGCGTGGACCGAGCAATGCAGCTGCTGAAAGATGAGATGGAGATGAGTATGAGACTCATTGGCTGCTCGAAGGTGGATCAACTTAACCCCACGCTCGTCGACACCAGAGGCTTGAGTATGCATTCCACGCCAGTGCCGGCAGATACACTAGGTATGCAGCTCGGAACTCTATTGCAATGAGGCAAATCTCGACTGATATTTCTAGGATTGAGCGTTTATGATCCGCTCGTGAATCCACAAGAGAAGGCGAAGCTATAAAATCCCTGAAAAAACTTTCAGAGTCTAACCGGATAGTGGCACGCAGGGTTAGGTGGTGCCTAGACAGTAGGTAGTAAAAGGTAGGTATACTTCTTAGAGATATGTACCTCGAATCCGTACCGACTATCAGCATAGTCTATGGGGCTTATGTCTCTATACATGTCCAATATTGTTCCTCCTACTGCTGTTCAATTAATGCACTTCTGGACAATTTCCGAGATTATGTCCGAAGGTCTAACTAAGCTAACGACGGGAGACGGCTGCTCTTTAAAAGTTGGGCTAGGGCTACGGCTTTCAGAGCTCTTTACGGAGTGCCTTGGGTACACTTTTTCATAGATCTATAGTCTGCGCAGGGTTGCCGAGTCGTCCCGTATTTCTGTACATCAATGCTGCGTTAATCATCACGGTCCCCTCTCCGTCTTCACCACCACCCCAGATTCTACTCCACAAGATAGCAAGTACACCGTGCGCTACTAACATCACAATATCCAGCCAGACTACGATGGCCAAAGTATCCCTTATCACGCTCTTGACCTCCCTTGAACACAACTTTTCATACACTCTTTGGGTTTCATCCCAAAACACCTGTTCGCGACCATAGCCGGCATGGACATGCCCAAAAATGTGTGCTTTGGGTCTGACTCTCCAAACCTCCTTTAACAAAGCCTCGCATCCTAATCCGGCCGGCAGGTCTAGATGATGCCTTGGTGGCGTATGCGTGATCAAAACATCTGTTTGGGGTGGAACGGTGTGCGACCACGCATCATCACCTTGACGATATTGGAACGCAAAAGCCTCCCCGCCGCATTGAGGAACTTGCGGTGCGCCATAGAAATTCAACTGACGGTGCGCTTGGTTCGAGAAGGTAAGCTGAACGCTGGAGTGCTGCAGATAATGCACGTCACCCCACCGTGGCGCCTTGCCAGCGTCGGTTTTGCACCTTGCTCGTGGGTCAAACCAACTGTCGTGATTACCAGCGATGACGACTTTGTGCTCGTAAGGTAGAGAAGAAATCCAATCGATCTGATCTTGAATGTCTGCAACTGTGCCGTCACTAGTAAGGTCACCTGCGTGCACTAGAACGTCTCCATCCGGCAAGTTACTAGCTTTGTGGGTATGGGTGTCAGAAATGCAGACAATACGAATTCGAGACGAGGGTGGAGGCTTGGGGATGGCCGGTCCCCGTAGAAGCAGAATAAGGCTGTAAATGGTTTGACTGAAGAGTCTTAGGGGTGAGCTGAGCAGACGATACGGAAAAGAAGGCGGCTCGAACGAGGAGGATGGAGGCCCCGGCATAAAGTTCATGTTAAAAGGGCTGTAGACCATTTAATGACTATTTGATAGGCTCCGTATTAGATAGTGAGAAAAAGTCCTTTTCTTGAATTTGGAATACTTTGAAATGACTGCTGATACCGAGGAGCGTAAACGAATGACGAGTGGAGGGTTAGGGTTGCGACTAGCGCAGACGGTAGGGGTAAAGTTTCCTGCAAGCCTAAAGCCTCTAAAGGTAAAGTGAAGTGCGGTACCTTATTATTATTGATGCAGGCCGCCGCTTGCAGGGATACGCGAACTCGTAATAAATCTTTCTGATTTCTGACATTCCTCTTAACAACAAAGAATTTCCCACCCTGAGTTTGCCGCAACTCTCTTTACCAAGAACTGCAGCAATGAAGAAAAACTCTGATACACAAAAAGATCCTCCGATGCACACTAGAACCAGGGGGTCGATGCCAAGGAAAGCATCCGTCAAATCACCCGCCAAAGCGCCCCTCAAAGCCCCATCTAATCCGAGGAAGCGCAAGAAGGACGACGATGATGCGATATCTTCTCCCGTGAAAAAGACCCGAATTGTGAAGCAACCTCGGGCAAAGGTACAAGCTGCGATCAATCAACGCCCCCGTCAACGCCTGGATGTTTACGTCTTTGGCGAAGGCTCGTCGTCTGAGCTGGGACTGGGAACTGCCAAAACTGCTATAGACGTCAAACGGCCGCGCTTGAACCCGCTACTGTCGGCCCAGCAAATCGGTGTTGTCCAGATAGCTTGCGGAGGCATGCATGTGGCAGCTTTGACTCATGACAACAAAATCTTGACGTGGGGAGTCAATGACCAGGGAGCGTTGGGACGTAATACTACATGGGAGGGTGGCTTGAAAGACATGGACGAGAACAATAGTGACGAAAGCGATAACAGTGATAGTGGGTTGAATCCAGCGGAGAGCAGCCCAGCCGCCATTCCAACCTCGAGCTTTCCCAAGGATACACAATTTGTCAAGGTGGCTGCTGGTGATAGCCATACACTTGCTCTCACCGATGATGGTTATGTCTATGGATGGGGGACTTTTAGGGTCAGTATTTGGCTCCTGTACTCAAGGTGTCTTAGAGTATGAATAACGACTAAATTTACCAGAAAAATGACGGTGTCCTCGGGTTCCTCCCAAATACGAATGTTGAAATTCAATACACACCGGTTCTCTATCCCGTGCTTAAGAACATTGTAGATATCAGCAGCGGGGCCAACCATGCCATGGCTATGGACAACAAAGGTGCGGTCTTCATTTGGGGTTCTGGCGAGCAAAATCAGCTCGGGTACCATATCATTGAGCGAACTGGTACCAGAGGTGTTAAGACTACCCTCAAACCTCAACCACTTCGCACGAAAATCAAAAGGTACAAAGCCATCTACACCGGCTCCGACCACTCATTTGCTATTGACACAAACGATCATGTCTGGTCTTGGGGCGTAAATA
Organism: Usnea hakonensis; assembly: GCA_013423325.1. Lineage (NCBI taxonomy): Eukaryota > Fungi > Ascomycota > Lecanoromycetes > Lecanorales > Parmeliaceae > Usnea > Usnea hakonensis. The sequence goes on along the minus strand of BLJB01000277.1, from coordinate 15,666 downwards.
GTTTCGGTGGCACTGGCATTCGCGAAGGCGCTGGTGACGACAATGCAGTGGTCTACAATCCAACCATGGTCCAGACTTTGGACCTCGATAACGACACCATCATCCATATGGACGGCGGCCAACATCATTCAATTGCCATCACTCAAACAGGCAAGGCGCTGATTTGGGGCCGCATCGACGGGTATCAGACTGGCCTCGATATAGATACTATCCCACTCGCCTCCACGATTCAGGACAGCAACGGTAGAGCACGAATTATCATCGTGCCTACAGCTATTCCGAATGTCGGCAAAGCCACGTATGCCTCAGCTGGCACGGATCACACAATTCTGCTAAATGACATGGGCCACGCATATGCCTGGGGTTTAAGTGCTACATATCAAACAGGCCTTGCCACTACGGACGATGTTCAGCATCCTACACGCATCGATAACACTGCAACTCGGGGGAAGATGTTGAACTTCTCGGATTGTGGAGGTCAATTCTCGATCTTAACTTCCCCTGCTGAAGGTGCGTAACCAATAGGGGCACGAGTGTCCTCGTTCGAAGGACCTAGAAAGCGTGAAACGTATGGAAAGGGAAGGAAAGCCTTGGCCCAGTCCTCCATTGTCGCCAACGTGGCTTAAAGTCATCTGAAATACACATGTACAAAAGGCGCAAACTTCATTGGTTTCTCTCTTGCATAGCAATGTCAAAAGTGGAAAACCCACAGTCATTGGGCGGGTTACTTGGGAAGATCCGTTTCTCAGGATTGCTCCTTCAATATAGCAAAAGCATGGATCCGACAGCGTCGAATCATTCTATTGCCGAGGTCCACGTCCTATTTAAATTATGAAAAGACTTGATCAACCTCGTAAAGGCGTCAGAACGATCCATCATTCACCTGTATTCGAGCCTCCTTATAGGTGATTGCCCTTCCAGCCCCAAATCAGCCCGGTCCATGCCTTGAATGCCTGTATGGAGTTGATGGGGGTTGTGGAAATGTAGATCTTCGCGCTGGAAGCCGATATTTTGTTGTGGCAGGGGAGGCAGATAGGGTGGATGCTGCGGCAGCGGCGGATAATGGTTTTTAGCCCTCCACAGCCCGAATGTCAGGTTGTTGACCGTGAAGCAGCCTACTATGACTGAGACGCTGACAACCTATGCAAGGTGGTTAGACAATTTGGGGCTACACAGAAAAAAAGAGTTGAAGAGAATAGACATACTATTGCCTTTACCGAAATCGGCTCGATGAAGCTGTTGACGATCTCCGCGAACATGCCAGCACTGAGTCTTGATCTTCCCACTTTGTACGGATCCCGTTGCATACACCGCTCCCAATTATTGCACACCGTCTCCATGGCAGGGACCCGGCTATCCCTCTCACACTTGTTCTCCTTGAACTCTCGTGCACAGACGGCCATCTCCGCAAGTATTTCTGACGATTCCATAATCGCTCTTTCAGTGATATCATTGCTTATGGTTGAGAAAATCCCGTACAGCACATACACGACGCAAAGCGCCAGAAAAAAATTCAGCAGGAATTGGACGTAGTAAGAGAGTGTGTTAGGCAGTCCTGGGTGTGCGTCAATGAAGGTAAGAACCTTTGGTATTAAACTCATTTGCTCCGTGATTGCTGCACCGTTCTGAGCTTTTATACCCCTGCCTGAGTGTTCTTCGAAGTCTTCATTGCTATTTGAGCGTCGTGACGCTGCGCGAACGTCTGTGTCACCATCGCGTCTGCGACGCTTTTGAACCTTGCCCCTACTACGATTCACGGTAAGGTGGGACGTTCGACCAATCCCGGCGCGTCCTAAGCTCGAGAACTTGCTGAAAACACTCGGCGATGAAAATTTCCTTTCAGACCTTTTGGCCTCATGTTGCATTATGGCGCCCCTGTCTTTGGATAACACGCTTCGAGCTGGTGATTCTGGAGTATTGTCGGTATCCGCATTCACCGGGGATGACTGTTCTACGCCGAAGGACGAGTCCGTCGCTATTGGTCTCTGCGGAGTGGTAAACGGATATTTTCGAAAAGAAAAAGGATGCTTTGATGACGGTGTTGATGGCGGAGGAAAGATCTGTGAACTGGATGGGCCAATGGGCTGTACGGGATTTTTTGGAGGGGAGTCAAGATAGCTCGCGGAACCTTTTAGTCACGCTCGTCACTTTTTTTTCATTTGTCCATATCGGAAGTTAGGCACTCACGCTTCTGACCCGTAAAGCCTCCTCTGCTCTGACTGCCATCTGCGGCACCTTTGAGGAACGGTGAATCTGTATCTGTTGGACCATGGCCTTCTTGCCATTGCCAGTCCATGGGACTTTCATGAGATCGTACTTCTGTATTCAAGCGGGCCATTTTACTTATTACAGTATTGTGGGACAAAATCTGAGAGCTAGAATTTTTCTAGAGTTGGAGAGCAACGTAAACAAAGCGAATAGAGTTAGTCGTGTTGTGAGCGCCGGGTGTGTCACGTGAAATCTTGGCGAGCTCATGATTTTTTACGACTCTAAAGTAAGTTGCGGTTCAACTTGGGTTCACCGTCTTGGGTACGTGTGTAACACTATGCGAAAGAAGTTTATCGTAACAAGTAAGCATAGGAACAACGATACATGTTGTGAGCATGACCTGTCCTCCACACACTTCACACTTTCCATTGCTGGCCATTTCTTCCCAACGCCACGATCTTCCAGAGACTCCATGTTGTCGCAAAACACAACATAATACGTGACTGTTGAGTAATGGGAGGTACTCATGCGATTAGTGAAGGTATGTCAAAGGAACGCAACCCGGAAGATCAGTCTCTACACAAGCTCAAAGTCATCATCGTCAGCGGTATAGCCGGCGTGCGTTTCCTCCTTCTCACTGCCAACAACCTCATATTCCTCCTTGATCAGCTTCTCTGTGGCCTTGGTCTCGAACTTCTCCACCGCCTTTGCCAGGGCGATACCAAGGACTTGGCTGCCTTTACCAGGGCCTCGTGGTGCATCGTAAGAGTAGGTGTAGCCAGCATCAGGTTCTGGCGCAGCTGATGCTTCTTTGACATCTTCCTCGGCCGAAGAATCGGAGGTGCAGGTCTCGTTGTCGAAGCGAGATTCGTGTTTGCGAGAGATTTTAGCGACTTGGGCAGCCTTGTTTTGCTGAAATTCAACCTCGCGCCTTACAGTCTTGCTGAATCTAAGAAGGAGCAATAACGTCAGAGTAATGACGTCGTAGGCTATGTCTATTTGCTTACCCTGTGGTGTATGGCTTTGCAGGGCGTCTACTAGGGTGTCCCCGGGTTGGCAGCCCTTCTCCGAGGGCCCACTTGTGCTTCTGGTCCACTTCGCGTTTGTGGTCTTGTTCGAGCTTGTGCTCCCCAGCCAGATCGTTGAGACCGTTGTCAGGCATAAGTGCTTGATGCCCAAGACTGACTGTAGATGAGAAAACCAATTGGACTATCGAAAGATGAAATGAAGGGAGACTCCCAATGTGTCACTGAGAATTTGTTGAGTAGTAAGGCCGATAAGAGGAGGAGGGAATGGGTGGTAATATGGATGTATGGCGTGATATGAAGGATTGAAGAAGAGGATGAACAGGTGGAGGCGGGCGGATGATGTATGTGTGGTTGTCACCTGGGGAGTGACTCGACGCGTGTTGAGTCACAGATGAGCCAAAAAACAGGCAGGTGCGAGGGGACAAAGCAGATGAACAGAAAGACAATTTCAAGCTCCAACGACAGCTTAGCTTAATAAAGGCGACAACAGGTTTCAAGGTCAAGCAAGGTAGCTATTATTATTATCGTAAGTACTCCGTACATATTATACATACGTAATAATAATACATGATGCATGTCAGGATTTAGGAGCTCGACCAAACACTTTAGGGAAACAAAGCGGGAGCGATTAAGGATTGTAGGCCGTAGCGAATGATAAGTACTCTAGCCGAGGAGATAGCCAACCTAGGGAATGCGCACATGTTCAATCCAGCTCCCTCCTTATTTACCATGGTCACACTTCTAATTATACAAACGCCTGCTTATTGGATGTTGAAAGAGCATCGTATATCAATGGCATATCTCATTGTTGTTCTCTAAGTAATCCCAGCACTCGACTTTCTAAGTTGATTCTAATCTTGAATTATCAATCCCCGCAATTTTTCTCAACGTTGTGGTAGAAAACATCTCAGCCTATCCATGTGCTTCTCGTCGTGAACAACTTCCAAACGAATTCCTCAATCACAAGGAACCGAAAAACCCTTGTCTCGAGTTTCGAATTGCATTAATTTAGCCATTACCCTCTTCTTCCTGTGACTCCCCAGCCTCAGCCTCGTCGCTAGGGAGATAGTCGGGAAACCACCCGTATACTGCCAGATCTACTGACAATTCCCCCAGGTGCCCTACACCAACAGTGACTCCTTCACTCCTCAAAACCGCCGCTTGTCTTGTAGCACCGCCTGGACCCCTGTATCTCATGTTAGCCATTATCCTTCAGCTCCCCTGAACAATGACTACCGACCTTGGTGATATGATACCCTTCGCATTGATAACTCGTTGCCACGGGACATTAGCGTTGTGGAAGTGATGATTCGTCGTTGCACACAAAGAAGGTAGATGCTTTAGACAGACGCCGACCTGTCTACAACTCCATAAGCACTTAACCTCCTGAGGTGATTCGGATAGAGCTGACCGAGGACATTCGGCTGAATCAAATCAGAACGTCAAGCAAAGTTAATAGCAAATATACTATGGACCGAAGTAGACATCCACATACGCCTTCCTAGCAAACGAGCGATGTGGCCATAGCTCGTAACACGCCCGCTAGGGATTTCCTCTGCGCAACATTTGGAGTCAGCATCGCTGATTGGAGCTTGTGAATAGAGACTCAAAGTCGGTGCTAAAAGGAAGCATCAGTTCCGATATGTACGTACTACGTAGACTTCCGAGTCAGCATAGGTCTTCTTAGGTATCCAACTAGGAAATGAGACACGTTCGAAGGGCAATGCCATCTTCTGCATGACGAAGCATGGCATTTCACCCGAATACTGAGTCAATCTAGAGCAGTGATGGAACTTTCTGACCGGACCGCTTGATACACAGCATTGAACCACCACTCCGCTTCATCGCTACGCACCATTTCGACTGCACAGCTATATTTACTTTTGAAGTGCAGAGACGATAAAGAGACAAGCAATGTTCTTTGATATTCTTGAAAATGCGCATTCGCAATGTCGGGCTACGCGAGTACCGAGGAGTAATTGTCGTGTAATGGGCCCTAACCCTACTTTACCTTACTCAGGTAAAGTACGTTACGTACCGTATTGCAGCCTTAAGTAAGGTACGAGGGTACGTATCAAAGCACTCCGTAACACGATGCTGCATCCGAGGCTTTGCCGCGGCTGCCAAGCTTTTGCCCAGAACACGACATCTCACGCAGTATTCATCTCAAGCTTAAGATAATCAGCTATGTCCCTCGCAGACTACCTTGCGAAAAATTACCTTACTGCAGACTCCAAAGCGGACAGGAAGTCAAGGAAGCGCAAGCGAAAGGATGGTTTGGCTTCAGGTCTCACAATAGCAGACGACGATACTTTGGGCTGGGATTGTGAGGGCACCGGTAAAGCTAACGATGATGCACCACTGGAAGGTGAGAAATGTGTATCTTTCTGATGCCAACCAATTGTTTCACTCTTTGACCTGGAGCCACCAGTGAATGCAAGTAGCGCCGAATTCCGCAGAGCCAAAAAGAACTCATGGCAGATTATTGGCGCCCCAACACCTTCTTCCAACGAACAAGCCGCAGCCGACGCTATTCTCACATCTGCAGCTGCTGAATCGCAGAATCGTGCTCTCGCAGACGAGGTCGGCCCCGTGGTTGAAGATTCGGCTATGAAAATGGAATCCGGCGCCCATGCGGGGCTACAGACCGCGGATCAAGTCACTGCACAGCTGAAGCGTAAGGAAGCGGAAGAACGGCGAAGATTTTTGGAAGATGGTGACGACCATAGCGGCAGAGGGAAGGAGACTATATACAGAGATGCCAGCGGCCGCATCATCAATGTACAGATGAAGCGGGCGGAAGCACGCAAGAAAGCCGAAGAAGAAGCGGCCAAAAAAGCGACGCAGCTCGAAGCTCAAAAAGGAGACATCCAGCGAGCCGAAAAAGAGAGGCGCAGGCAGCAGCTCAGTGAGGCGAAGTCGATGCCTGTTGCAAGGTATGCGGACGATATGGAGTTGAACGAGGATTTGAAGCAGAAGCAGAGATGGAACGATCCAGCAGCTGGTTTCCTCGAGCAGAAAAAGGAGGGCAAAAGTGTCAGCGGGAAACCATTTTACAAAGGGCCAGCAGCGCCGAACCGATATGGTGTCAGGCCGGGTCACAGATGGGACGGGGTGGATAGAGGAACAGGCTTTGAGAAGGAGTACTTTGCTGCCAGGAACCGGAGGGCGAATTTGAAAAATCTGGATTACGCTTGGCAAATGGATGAATGAGGATGCTGATTTGGTGATCGGTCTCCTGATTTATGACTTAAAAGCGGAGCAAGGCATAGCAAGTCCTTAAGGGGAAGGTTTCATACCATCTCAACGCCAAACCTGTTTGCTTAAGGCATCCATACGACTCTGATCCTAACCCAATGCATGAACAACAGCGACGACTTGGGACGTTCGGTTTGAGAAGGACGGCGAAGGGTGAGAGGCCAATCAATTTCTCAGGCGTGTACGTATACTCGTTGCTTTCACTGTTGCTTTTTGTACTCCGCTGGCGCCATCTTCTCAATGAGACCGGTTCCAATTGAAAATGACTCCTCCCAAGTTCGCTGCCTTAACCAGAAATGATCCTGGGCGTTAGAGCTTCTCATACTGCCTTGTCGGGCTTCTTCTTCCAGCGATGACCTTGTGATATTCTTTCTATTCATTGGCGACGGCAGCTCTATTGCTTCCTCCCCAAATGATTCCTCAAAATAGCGCTTGCGCACCATAAATCGTTCTGCGTGCTCTTTTTGCATCCCTGGTGAATCCAGTTTCGAGACCGCTAGGCGTACTGCAAGGCGAAGCACGAGATATGTATGCTCAGCGAAGAAGATGGTAAGGAGTAGAGCCCATCCTTTGATATCTGCTGGGGTGCCGTCAGGCCCCAACCCGTCATTGCTGAAGAGATATACCAATGCGGCAGTAGAGATGCTGCCTAACCACGTGAGGAATCCCAAGCTATCCAACCATGGCCCGATGCTGTCGGTTCGTTGTGGAATCGGGCGTTGCATCTCAATGCAAATCTTGACAGCGTCTGATCGAAGTTCCACCCAATTGTTGATGAGGAATGACACAGCCGTCACTGGCCAGACCACCGAGAACAGGGTCAAATAGCCAAATTGGACGACCATTTCCCTCAAATCCGCAGAGACATCGTAGACATCAAGCTCGGCCTCATTACGCACCCTGGCAAGGAACTCGGCTTCTTCAGGCAGATCGTTTGCAGCTGCACTTAGAGTAGAACCTCCCTTCTTGACTGCTCTCTCGCTCTTAATCTCTTGATACTTATGAAAACCTCGTCGCTTCACGTAGGGGACAATGGTCTCCATTGCAAAGTTGACTATTTGAGCTGTAACAGCGAAGTAGATGACTTGCTTTCGGAGTCTTGCTGGATTGATGGCAAAACCAGCTTTGGGAGTTGCAAGCTGCTTCGTACTCTCCGCAAAGGGACGTGCAGTCAGCTGGAATACATCCAGGTAAGGCACAATTAAGCTGCCAAACGGCACGTAAACAAAGGCTGTTAGGAATATTGGAAGGTATGAAGTGATGAAATTGAGGATAAAAGTTTTCTGAGTCATAGCAGATTCGTAAGCGTCGGTTGTCTCCCAATTTTCGTAGTCATTAAGTCTCTTAGCAATCTCCGTCAATAGCGATGTAATTGTAGGTATCAGGGCTGTAAGCAGTAGCGTAGGTAGAAAGACCTGCTCGAAAATCAGCGTCGTAAACAATATAAATGTTGACCGATGGCTCTACCAGAACACTCTTGAATGGTCCATTGTAGACCTCGGATAGGAAGATCTCAATGCCAAAACACGTGGCTATTATAAGTCCAAGTGCAAAGGATGCCAGTACAGCAAACGGTAGCTGGAGAAGCTGTCTATATAATCTCTTCGTTGCCGGGAAGATTTGCAATGTCTCTCCAGTGATCTGATCTTTGATTTCGGTTTCGTGCTGGAACTCTCTCCGCTTTTGCTGAATGGCTGATACACCCTTTACACCCCAGCGAACTCCGAGATCTACCTCTTGTCGTTTCCAGTATTCAATGAATACTACGCTCCATAAACAATTGACGACAGCATAGATGGACGAGAAATGCCCTAGCAAAACCCACGACGAGAATCCGAAGGCTGCAGGAAAAAGTAGAAAGGCGAAGTAGGATTGTGTGAAGGCAAAGTAATATGCAACCTTTTCGCCAAATCGATTCCTAATCTCATCCAAGTCGTCTACTTTAAGGAATGTCATCGTGGCCCATTTCTTGATCCATTCCTTGTTGAAGGTATGATCGTGGAGCGGGAAAACAGACTCCACGTTTTTCCATTCACCATGAGTGGGAACGATACCAGCATTGCCTTCTTCCTTTGGACCTGTGATTAGCTGGTGGACTGTACGGTAGCGTTCAGCTTCTGTCAACGGCTGACTTGTCAAGGAATCATGCGTTTCTCGATCGGGCTGAGCAGGCCTTATCCCATACAACCAGTCCTTCACCCTACCAGGTCTTTTAGATACTGTTACGACATTTATGCTTTCCATGCTCACCTAGAGCGGTAAACGGCATTGTTCAGATGTTCATCAGAAGCCACTTTGACGAGGACCAAAAGGGAGCAGTTTTCCCCGTTCCGGACCTCAATTGCAAGGCCCACCCTGGCCAGTGCCTGCATGAGATTTCGAAAACATCTTGAGGCTTCTCCCTTAGCTGTATAGTTTGGAGTCGTCAGATAGCGTCGTGCTATTGAGAACTAGACTTACGAGTATTGGCGAATCTGTAGATTATGACAGATTCAACGTTGAAGTTGTCGTGTAGTCCATTTTGGTGAAGAGGCATGCTTGCATTTGGAGTCCGCGTTCAAAGACAGGTTCCAAACTCAATGCCACAAAGACTTTACACTTTCTTCTGATTATGATAGACAACGTGGGAAGTTGCGAAACTCGAAGAGTGGAAACTTGGACGCGATTACGACGTCATGGCGCTTCGTGATAGACAGGGATGCGGTCCTTGAAATTCAAACGCCTACGGGCTCGTATGAGCCCTAACCCTGAGTAATCCACAGAAAATGACTCTGGAGTACGAAGAACTGGTTGTCAAATGTGAAAGTATCATTCACAAAGCATGCTTTAGAACTTTATGTATTTTATCTCGAAAGGCATCTCTTAAGATAAAAGCCATAAGCCTCTTATTTTATATTGACGTTCACTGTAGTGAGCGCTCCGGATATCTAGTTCTTCTTGCCCCAATACTGTCTGGAGCTTCTATCCACAATCCACCCAGACATTCTTTCCCGTTGGTATAAATCAGACTTTGCTATGAATCAAGGAAGCCTTCCGAGCTTTTCTGATCTGCCACTCAGGAGAGGTGACCCTCCATATTCTGCACGGGGTCTGTATGGAGACCACGATCAACTGGACGCCTTGAACAGGCTTACAGACGAGCTGGTCAAGGAAGTTGCACGGGACGAGATTCAAAGTGGTGTAAGATAGCAATGCATGTTTGCAAATTTTGACTTCACCACCTTATCTACCACAGGATATCTCTTAATTGGCCACTGGATGCCCAAAGAAAGCCGTCATTTGGGAGGCAACCATTCCACAAAGACCTCGTTCATAAAGCTCCAAGAGTAGTCAACGACGATGTTTGGACATTTAACACGCAGAGTTCAAATCAATGTAATGCCGATGACAATCATTTTTACGAGCCTCATAGATGCTGACCAATGAGGGGACGGTCTGAGGCATTTTGCATATCAAAAAGAACAGATGTTCTACAACGGTGTTCCTTTAGACGAAATTCATGGAAGCAATCATCAGGACAATGTCAATGGTATCCATGGTACTTTGTTTTCTCCACCAGAATTAGTCGGTCTACCCATCAGACCAGACCTTCAGCGTGGGCCAAGAAAGGCATCGTCGGTCGAGGCTTCCTATTGGACTTTCGAAATTGGCGATTGTGCAACAACATAGCATACGAGCCATTCAAAACAGGCTCGATATCGCTTAGTCAGCTCAAAGCAGTCGCCAAGTCTCAAGGAACGGAGATCAAATTCGGAGACATCTTGCTACTCCGGACCGGATACATTGCCGCCTTCAACAAATTATCAAAGGATCAAGCAGAAGCTTACCCATCAGTGGTGCCCCCAAACCTATCAGGTGTGGAGCAAAGTGAAGAAGTGCTGGAGTAAGTTGTATTCCGGTATCATTCTTCCTTGAATATAGTGGCGTCTGAGTCCAAGAATTCTCTTGCGAGCAAATTGGCCAGCTCAAACCCACAACTTTCTTATTATGGTCCCTGTTTGTAGAATGTATAACGCTAATTATCCGATGGATATGGGACCATTTCTCCGCTGTAGGTACGTAGAATTCTCAACCATTCCCAAGCGATCGTTTTCGACCTGCACCAAAAGTAAGCCAGGAGACTTCCATGAGGAAGAAAGGCTCTCGTTACACCTCATACACGCCTTTAAGGAGCAGCTGGTGTTTGTGATCTTATATTATGCTCACAGCGATGCCTTCTCAGCTGGAGATCAGCCGAGCTTTGAGTGTTGGCGTAAGTTCCGCACATTTCCTTTCCACCTAAGAGCCTGACAGGCGATGCAGCAACCCAAAGGGAATGGCACCTCCATGAGATTCTACTGTCAGGTTGGGGGCTTCCAATCGGAGAGCTCTTCGACCTCGAGAAACTTTCTGAGCACTGCAAAGCGGTCAATCGATGGTCCTTCTTCGTGTCAAGCGAAGTCTGCAATGTGCCCGGCGGATTTGCAAGGTACATAACCTTTACCTTCGTTAAGAGACGACGCTGATGGTATAGTCCCCCAAACATATTAGCTGTCTTTTGAGAGCGAGTTGGTGGAGTACCTTCGGGCCGAAGAAACTAGCGCAAAATGAATATCACTGTTCAGGAACCGGCGGGATACTGCCTTTGAATCATGATCCTATGATTCAAAATCCCTCGGACCTTGAAATCTCGAACATGTCCGCCTTCGTAGAGGGTCAATCTCGGAGAATTTGCATGTAGCCTAGGATGAACCTTTCATGTCAACACTCGATAGTATCCACCTTTTTGCATTTGTCACCATTCTAAGATTAGTGTACCCTTGGAATTGGGCAGATTCCGCTTCTATAAGTATTGTAAGATTGTCTTGTAAACTCGATACCACTGGATGCTTGCGCTCACGAATCTCGGGGCGATCGCCGTATTGAATAGTGCTGTGAAACGGGTATCTGATTGCGTTGACACCACCTGCGACATGTCATGACACTGAATTAATTTAAAAGCAGATCTCAGGCTTAATGTGTTCCCTCGATCGTGTCAACCAGCCAGTTCATGCCTTCAGTAATCCCACTGCCATCGATCGCTGAACACGCCATTATGGTCCAATTCCTATCGCGCAGTTCTCCTAATCGCAAAGCCTCTGAAATGTCTCCTGCTCCTTTCGCTCCAGGCTGATCTTGTTTATTTGCAAAAACGAGTAGTCCGGCATCGCGTAGCTCGTCTTCATTTAGCATTGCTGTGAGCTCTTCCGAAGCAGTATTCAATCTTTCGATGTCCGTCGAGTCAATCACAAAAATGACAGCCGCAGTATTTGCGTAATAACAGCGCCAGTATGGTCGTATTGATGTTTGACCACCCAAATCCTATTGGCCCTTTAGCATGTAGTGAAATCTTCATGTCCAGAGATACAGCGAATTTACCCAGACGTTGAAATTCAGATTTTTATAGACTACTGACTCCACGTTGAAGCCGATTGTAGGGATAGTCGTAACAACCTCACCGATCTGGGCTCACCGTTTACGATATTTCCCCTTTACGGCTCCAGAGGGGGAAGCACAGTACCTTTAATCTATAGAGAAGCGTTGTCTTCCCAGCGTTGTCCTGGAAGACGTAAGCCAAATAGATCCTGGAATTGAGATTGTGGTCCATACAAGGCCCAAGATCAGAATCCTGATCTCTTTTTTCGCCCATATTAGTGAGAGAATCCGTGAGACTGAACCTCCCATCTTGAGCCTCTACTGTTGAAACAAAAATGACAATACTGGTGATTTGTTAGTCCTTGGATTGTGCCGTTGTCTTAACGCGAATTCGTGGTCCTAAACTCGTACTTGGTATCCAAGCACTGCCTAAGGTAAGGTGCTGTTGTTGTAAGGTACGGAGCTTGAAAAGCGCAACGCCAAGTCTACTTAGAGTTATCCCACTTTCACCGGTCCGTAATGCTTGTCTGCCCTTACCCGCAAGCTCAAAGACGAGGAAGAGTCTCAAGCACCTCAAATCGTCGGCAGAACCATATCTGATGATACACGTTGACACAGAGAATCCCAATTATACGGTATCTGAGAGTATCGTGCATATTCAGGATGGTTGGGAAAAGGTCTGGAAAGGCACTCCTCCGGGAGGAAGGTAAGCGCCAATCTCGCTATCCTTCATATCTTAACATTGTATGGAGATTGACAATGTGCTTGTTGTTAGGCCTTGAGAGGACAGATAACAATATGGATCTTACTACATGGCCTCAGATCAATCCAATCAATCAGAAGAATTATTACACGTACGTTATGAGCTCCAAAGCCAGAAGTCCAAGTTCCGAGAAGCCGAGCTCTTGGATGGTTTTGCATCTGAAGCTCGCGGTCCCTAGAGGTGAACGGTGCTTTTAGTCATTACAACACTGATGATCCAATTCGCAGTGATTATCTCAAACGAGATGATCAGATTCTTCCTCTACGCCTTCTACAAGAAGAGCGCCGAAATAGAATGACCGCTAAAGCCAGAGACCGAGATCGAGAGCTTGCTCAAGCTAATCCGAATGAGGCGCCACCTAGCGGCGCCGATTTAGATATGGATGATGATCCCGGCATGGATGATACTGGAGAGCCGCTGACGGGCCAAGATGCTCTGGGGTCGAAGGTAGTTGTCATCCACCCTGGGAGCCAGAATCTGCGCATCGGACTGGCGAGCGATGCTTTGCCTAAAACGGTGCCCATGGTCATCGCAAGGCAATGGCACATGAGCGAGTCAGAAGAAGATGGTGGTGAGCCAAGTCCAAAACGGAGGAGGACGGACGACGGCTCTCAAATGGAACCTGAAGAAATGTTTGGCGAGGAGGTAAGTGCCAAAATGCGCTAGAAGAAATCTTCCACTGACTCGATCGTAGTTTGCTGGCCAGTATAATAGGATGTGCGCTGATTTGAAGATTCACATGCGCAGTAATAAGCGCAGAGTCTTGCCAAACTCGAAGGAACTAATTGTCAATTACAACAAACGGACACCCCCAGAAACAATTTCAGAGCATAACGACCCCTTTAGAGTAGATTGGACCGAAATACCTGCCGATCCGAAAGAAGCCCCGGGATTTCTAACCGGAAAAGAGGCTCTTAGGATCTCAGATAAATCGATTCCTCCTTACAAGCTATTTTGGCCACTACGATATGGCTGGTACAATGAATCGGAGTACCGTGAGAAGAAAGACTTATACAATGATATTGCGACAATTATTGAAGAGGCGATTAAGACACAATTGAATTTGCGGCGCAAGAGAGACTGGGCGCAGTATGGATGTGTCTTCGTTGTCCCTGATCTCTATGAAAGACACTATGTCTCTCAGACGCTCGAGATGCTGATGAGAGACCTGGGCTTTGGCAAGGTCTGCTTCATCCAGGAGAGTTTAGCAGCAACATGCGGTGCAGGCTATACGACTGCCTGTGTTGTGGACGTAGGAGCTCAGAAGACTTCCATATGCTGTGTTGAAGAAGGAATGTGCATTGAAAACTCCCGAATTAATTTAAAATATGGTGGTGCAGATGTCACGGAAACCTTCCTCAGAATGATGCTATACGATCACTTTCCATACGCGGACATCAACTTGAAGCGACGGTATGACTTTCTGCTTGCTGAAGAACTCAAGTCGAAGTTTTGTACCATGAACGAAGGAGAGATAAGCCCCCAACTTTACGACTTCCATCTGAGAGCATCTGGGCAAGACACCAGAAAATACACGTTCAAGACATACGATGAGGTGTTATTGGCGCCTCAGGGCTACTTTGAACCAACGATCTTTGACAATTCTCAGAAGCTCAACGGCCGACGCAAGCTCATCGATCGATCTTATGACCTCTATGAGGGTGGGTCTAACGATCCAGTGTCTTCCGCACAGTCTGCTGTGATTGCACTTATAAGTCCAATTCTATCAGTCAACAGCCAAACAAATGGCGAGACCGGCAATGGGCCTACAGCTTCTGCTCCTGTAAAATTAGCCCCAAATTTGTATCAAAAAATCAATGAGTCCGAGCGGACCCCAGCATCAACGGTAGGGTCCCCTGCGCCAGACGATGACGATACTCCAGTACCAATTGGTGAGGCAAATAGTACCACGGACGTCCTTACAACTTCGGTCCGAGACGATGTACTACCGGTGCTTGCTCTTGATACCGCCATATTGATGTCTATCAGCCACGGAGCACGGCATGATGAGCGCAAGACTAGGGATTTCCTCAGTAGTGTTATGGTCGTCGGAGGTGGAGCTCAAATCCCGGGATTCTACATGTTCTTAGAGGAAAAATTGAAAGAGGCAAGGCCGGGGTTTGTGAAGGACATTGTGATCGGGACACCGCCGAGAGAATTAGATCCACAAGGTGTGATATGGAAAGGTGGAAGCGTGTTCGGGAAGCTAAGGGGGACAAATGACAGCTGGATAGGGAAGATGGAGTACGATCGTTTGGGTGCAAGGCTGCTGGTTTACAAGTGCATGTGGGCCTGGTAGAAGATATGACATCTGATACCTTTGAAGCGGACGTGATTTAGGGAAAGAAGTCTAAAGCGTTGCAAGACCTGCATGATGCTTCGTCTGCTGTCATAAATCGCTGATCAAGGTGGATTTGATGGCCGATAGTAGGGTGGACGACGGCTAGGACTAGGACATAACCAAAGACGATTTTTTTTTTTTTTTTTTTTTTCGATTTCGAACTTTCGATTTTAAAAAACCCTCTCTCCTCGAAGTTCCCTCTCTCTCCCTTTACCGAAGCTCCCCTCTCTCCCTCCCTCGAAGCTCCCCCCCGAAGCTTCCCTCTCTTCCCCCCGAAGCTCCCCCTCGAAGCTCCCCTCTCTACCGAAGCTTCCCTCTCTCCCTCCCTCGAAGCTCCCCCTTAATACTCCCCTCTCTTACCCCCTCTCTCCCTTATCTAAAACTCCCCTTTAAAATTTCCCTCTACTTCTATCTTTAATTTTTCGGGGAATAAAATATTTTAACTTTCGTATTCGTATTTAAGATTTATAATTTAGAATTTTAGATTTTAGGATTTTTTTTTTTTTTTTTTTTTTTAATATTTTTTTTTTTTTTTTTTTTTTTTTTTTTTTTTTTTTAAAGTAAGGAGCTTTAAAGGGGGTTATTAAGGGGAAGAAATTTTAGGGGGGAGTTTCGAGGGAGGGAGAGAGGGGAGCTTCGGGGGGGAGAAGCTTTAGGGGGGAGCTTTAAGAAAA
>BLJB01000276.1:0-38554 GCA_013423325.1 Usnea hakonensis | reverse complement strand
GAACGGTGATTGGCCCTGCTGCTTTGGTTGAGACCGCGAGTTTCTCTACCATCCGATCGACTTCCAAAACCCAAAGTGTTACTGAAAGACCCTCTTTGGACTCTGTCGGAGAAGCAGTCGCTTCCTCCATTTCAGATCGTGATGCAGTGTTGTCATCGGCGGCTGCCAGTCAAACACACTGCGGGCATCGCGCACTTGCCCAAAAAAAGCACGACAAGCGGAAGGAGTTTCGACTTCAATGGCAAGTTGAGCCTTTGCATGAATCCAAAAAGAGCGACCAAGTGGATTGGAAGGTCGTAGAATCCGATCCAGGCTGCCGATCTCATACGAAAGCCTCGCTGAAGGCAGGCGCAGAGGATCGCGAGGTCTCCGAGTATGAAAGGGTCTTGAAAGGAAGAAATGGCGGCCAGAGTAAACCATCGCAGATGCGCTGCCCTTCTTCGACTGGTATTGAAACGCCTGATTGGCGCAGCCAGCAAGATCAACAAGGAATCGAGGGTTCACGACGAGACAGAGGTGACGGTCGTACACTAATGGCGTATCGCTCGAGTGACCACACGGATCATCTATCAAGCGCATCAGAGCCGGCGCAGAGACAGCTCAATACAGGTCGAGACCTGTTTGGAGAAATTCATCGAGAAACGGGAGAAGCGTCAAACGGAAAGCCCCAAAGGAAGCGTAGAAGACGACGTCGCAAGGTCAAAAGCCATCCAGATCGCTGGGAAAATCACGACATACCGAGACATTTACGAGACAAAAAAAACCGGGGACAAAAGAGTCGAGGGCATGCTGATCATGCAAGCCGTAGGAAGTCTCACTACCGTAGTTCGGGAGGCATATACAGCTTCTTGCAAAGCCTATGGAGAGCGATCCGTGGAGCTCATCGACTATTTTGTTTGTGAAAGCTGAGGCTTCGCTTGTCGACACCGTCGGTGGTCTTTTGCACACATTGGTCGGTGACACTAGTAAGAGCCCACCCAGCCGTCACCAGCATCCAGGTTCTCCACCTTCACTGTGTCTCAATTCTCCCTCGAGTGCCCGTCCCTGCTAAATTCCCAGCGGACTCAAATCCGAACAACAACCCTTCTTAACAGTGCTCTTCGTATCCTCTGCATTCACGGTAAATGCCGCATCAAAATTTAGCAGTTCGCAATAGACGTGTTATCAGATAATGCTTTGGCGGCGGCTCGCGCACAAGATACCACGACGACGATTAGGAGGAGGAAGAGAGGGTCCGATAGATGGCTGCACAAAATAGCCAAGGATTCACCGTGATACAAGCTATCACGTACACCGGGTGGATTGTACTTGACAAGATTGCGATTGCCTAGTGAAATGTGTTAAAAAGGCAGATGCTAGAGTGAGCTTATTCTAGATGATATTCATATTTTCAACAAAATGAATTTGGGCTGCTGATTTCTTCTTGCAAATGGATGAGAGTTCGGTATAATATGAACGTCGAAAGAGAAGATAAAAAGATCAATTTAGCAATTTCACTGGCTTTATTCGTCACCCAGAAAGTCAGAGCATCCAGGACCTGGTGTGGCGAGGTTCAGAATTATTGTAGTCAGCACTTGCCAAAGTAGTAGACGTACTCTAGGGCCGAGAAAATGTGTCGCAGCTTTGATCTCAGTGTGATAGGGTTTCTCGTAACAAGGTCAAAATTGGTGTCAAGCACGGACTTCGAACCATGGAAGCCTAAAAGGGTTTTGGAGTCAAAAGTGGTTACAGGAATATTATTCATGTCCCTAACCGGATAGCACCTGTATTGACACAATCGTGCGTCGGCTGTATATGAATGGCCTTTAGACTGAACTTGACCTTGACTTATATTTGTTAAGGACGCAATTCTATCATTTGTGCCTATCAAGGTCGTGAAATCACCGCAGTCCGTGCCCCGATGCCTGCTATCACCAAACGTGCACTCAAAGAGAGGAAGAAAAAATGGCGACATAGTAAGGTCGAGAAGGAGAAGAATGCCGCCGCTACATTGCAAGATCTAGCGTCGTTGCAAGGCGAAGTCGAGGCGCTTGAGAAGCAGGCCGATCCCGAGAAGGCAAACGAAATTGCGGTCAAAAAGAAGAGACTGTAAGACGCTGACAAGCTACTCGGTGACCTCCAACGAGAAAAAGACGAAGTGGAGGCGGAAGAGAAGAGAGCAAATGACATGATACCAATGGATGAGGAGGAGATAGGGCAGGCTCCGACTTCTAACCCTGAAGGGGAGAACGTCTCTTCTGCGACTTAAGACCTAGATTTAACCGACCAGGCCGACGAGCATCCTAGCCGCAACAATCTCAGTCAGGCAGGTGGCAACGACAACAACAAGGATAAGGAAAATGACAGCGACAATGGCAGTAGGAACGGAAACGCGGCGTACCTGACTCCAGTTCCAAGCGACAACGAAGAGGATGAGATGCCCGTGATGACTGTTTCTGATTATAAGAGTCGCACGGGAAGACCCTCGACAGGTCGCGAAGCGATAGCATGGAAACCTGGCGGCGGTCGTCGGGGGGACGTGGTTATCACGAGATACGGGCCAAAGAGTCACCCTATTTTTAGAATTGAGCGCGCCTCTGAGGTTGATGATTTCGACTCAGAAAAAATCCCTGACAACACCAACACCGAGCCACAGCCTTACAGGATTGGCGAGCGAAAACAAGGTAGGATATAGTGCTACGATTACAAGCACGTCAACGGCATTGTTGCTGTCGCTTACACGCCTATGGATGATGGGAAGCCACTAGAGACGATAAATCCGGCTTGGTACGCTAGGCATCCAAAGAATATAGCGGACGAGGAGGGCGTCTGGGACCCGTCAAAATTACCCCGCCACCGTCGCGTCTAGCGCTCTTTATACTTTCTTTCCTCAGGGCACAGCGTCGTATCTAGCGCTTTTTATACTTTACTCCCCTACCGTCGTGTATGCCTTAGCGCTCTTTCTCACATGGTCATGTCTACTGTTGTAGCGCTTTTCCTGCTTTGATCCCTCGCCGTCGTGTCTAGACTGTTTCGAATCGTTTTCCATGATATTTGCACTAAGCACTCAAGGAAAACCGGGGCTAGTTTTCCCTTAAACTCCCCCAACACTATCAGCATTGTATACCCAGGCCATAACCGATATTGTGCTGGCTCAATGAAGATAGGGGATTTCTCACTCGTACTCTGAAAGACTTTGCTCAAGTATTCCCAGGCTTTTAGGGTGGATATAGGGTAACACAAGATTGCAGCTGCAGACGGACTGTGCTGGAAAAAGGCAATGAAAGCTCTATCATCTAAGCAGAGACGAAACGTCGCCTCCGGAAAGGTCTGTTCACGAGGAGAATATAAGCTTTCCGCGCGCAGTGAACGAGACTTTGTAGACATCTTACTATGCAGATATATTGTCGAGTGGTGACGACGTATTGACCTACTATCACATAGAAGAAAGTATCACGAGGTACTGTGTTTGTAACCAAGCGTATTAATTTACCAATCTTGACGATGTATATCGCTATGTTTAGTCCTAGAAGATGTTTTCCTCAAGAGTCCGGTCATCGTAGTGAGGAACCCAGTAACTGACATATCGCTGTTCCGAGATCGCTAACTCTCGATCTGCTTCTGCCACTGCGATTTGTAGTGCCTTATGAGATGCCTTGACCGAGTCGAACAATTTCATAAGAACCTTCCTTGTATCTTTATAGTATGACAGTTCCTGGTTCAGGTGTCCAACGTCCCTGACAAGCTCTTCGATGCGCTGCTGAGGACCCGAAGTCCGTTGAACCTTCGATATACGTAGGCGGTGAGGGAGGCACTCAAGACTGGACGTCGTACCGCCATGGACTGCAATGTGATGATCCAGTGCCGTCACATCTCCTGCTCGACCTGAACGTGGACGCTCGCGTGGACGAGAAGCAGGGCGGGTCTCAGAAGGTATTCATTTGGTGGGAGGAGTTTGGAAGGTGACACGTCGCTGGGTAGCCTGCTTTGAAAGCGGTGCGGAGCTTGCCTTTGAGTTGATCGGAAGCTGCTTGCCGCCTATCGATACGCTGCGCCGAATTCGGAGACAGTGGAATTTTCTCTGTATCTTGGTGGCGACGGCCACCTGCGCGGTCCGTGAATGTTTTCCTTAGTAAATAGTAGATCTCTACCATTTTTCGCGCTCGTACCAATCCACCGATTTGCCAACGCACTCTAGGATGGAACGCAATACAGAAATCATCGAAGATTCCACTTTTGGCCGGGCTGGGTGATCCATTTCTGGAATTGAGCTCGGCTATCAGACAGTTCCACAAATGGCGCACCAAGGAAATTAAATGCTATCGCGGCCTGTCAAACAGGTAACGCCGCCAGATAGTCGGTGATCATATCGCAGACTTCTTGCGTTGTCTTGTACATAATCCTTGAACGAGGCAGAAGCACCCATCACGACCCGAAGATCCGAAGTGCTTACGCCGCAACCCACAAATCTATTGTCTCATTGATGCAAAGTCATTGGATCATGTATGTAGTGTGTCCGTTACTTCTGATCATTTGACCTCGAGAGTCCGATTGCTTCATGCGCTGCTGCGGTCTCAATATCTATCCCGGTCGACGTAGTACTCCTTTTTGGTTCCCTCTTCGTTTGATACATCTTTATCAGTTCTAGAGTGACCTTGAAACTGTTGCTATTTATATATTTGAGGGAGAGTGGAGGGCTGAAGGGCAGTAGACTTGTAAGCGAATGACAAAGAGAGTGAAGAATAGAGGGTAGGAGGCTAGTAGGTAGACAGTGGATGGTGGATGGTAGAGAGTTGCAGGTCGTGGGTGGAATATCGTAGCTTGGAGTAAATTTGTAATTGGAATCTAGAAGTAGAAAAGGTTGTATGAAGCTGCCGTAGAATGACTACCGTACGAGATCCATAAGTCCGGTTTTTCACAAGGTCCTTGGCACCTGCAAAATATATCTCTATTCTACTTCTTCATCGCACCACAGAATGTGCAGAATGGAACGCCATCCTCCTTCTCGATGAAACCGACGTATTTCTGGAGCAACGCTCCCTCCACAATATCCACCGCAATGTCCTCATCTCTGCGGTTTTCATTGAATAACGCTGGAGCCCTATGGGCATAGTGCTCGGACGAATTTGCACCACTCAACCCTGTCGCAGTCTCGCAAGGTGAAGAAGCCTCGTGAAGGATTTGGTCTGCAATCTACCATGCAATCCTCCTCCGCGCCGTCGGGATATCAGGACCCCGCACAACCTCTTCATAGCCCCTCATGCCTCTTCCTCACCGCCCTCGCGCGCGAAATCCGTTTTCAAATCTACAACCATTTTCTGCTTCAATACAACCTTATCCACATCGTGCAACCCTTCACACGCAAAGGCCTTCTATCCCGCCGTTGCGCTCTGGAAGTACCCGACATTGACCCTCGTCCTGGCCATTCCTCCTCGCCCAGTCCGGATTTGGACGATTCAGACGAGCCGCCCCTCGTCTACGAAGGGAATAAACAAGTCATTCAAGACCGGCGTTGGTGTCCTTTCGAACGCGCCTACGAGCTGCCTAGTTATGATACGAGAGCCGTTCTGTTGACGTTCAGAACCACGTATGAAGAAATCGCGCCGATCTTTTATCGCGGCGTGACATGGTCGATGTGCGATCCGCTCGCCTTATTCCGTTTAAAGTCTACCATCCATCCCTCGTACTTCCAATCGATCCAGCACATCCAATTCTCACATGCCTACTACGCGCTGGGCGGGGATGGATCGACCTTCGGACCCAACAGTCCTCGATCCAAAAGAGAACAGGTGCTGGAAAACATCAAGCGGGAGCGCTGGGGGGATTTCTGGGGCATCCTGGCCGGATTGCATGCGCTGAAGAGTCTAAAGGTTTGGATTATGTTTCGCTCTGATTTCAGCGATGGAGAGCCAGCGTTGGGGGATGGACAGGTTGACGATTTGATAGCGTGTGGGCTGAGGGGGGTGAAGAGGGTCGAGGTGCAGATAAAGTGGAAGCAGTATATATTAGGGCTGGCGAATGGGCAGCCGGCAAGACGGTTGAATGTTGTGGAGGAGAAGGTAAAGCAGGCGTGGACGTCGTGATCGAACCTTTCATATGTCCTAAGCTATCAAATAAGAGACTAACAGCTTTTTCACGACACGAGCAACAGACACTTCACTCCTCTTTCCCTTAACTTCCCTTCAAAATCCACACCGACTTGACCTGTTTCGAAAAATTCTGCGCATCTCCATACGGCACACTGGTCAAATCATCGGTCTCGCCCTTAATGATCGCACCCCCCTTATCCCCGTAACTCTGCGCATAGATCCACATGTTCCCGCCGTTGAAACACTTCGCGCTCTGGGCCTGGTTCTGCCATTGCGTGGGTAGTGGGTCTCCTCCGACGCCACCGCACTATGCATCAGCTCCCAAAGACGTGGCGGAGTAAAGACAGCAAATGGGATCGGGCCCGGTCGAGGGGCCTGAAATGGTGAATTTGGCTTGCCCGTCGCGGTTTTGGTCGATGGCTTGCATGTCGGCCGCGAAAGCGTAGAAGGTGCTGGATTTAGGAGGGGGGGATTGGTTGGTGGTGTATTCGTCGACCGTTTGGCCTTGTGGGCGGGGGTCGCGAGGGATGGGTGCGTCTTCCCTGTAGGTTTGGAGTTCGTAGCCGCCGGCGGGGAGGGTCAGGGTGTCCACGTTTTTAATTTCGAAGCCCAGCCCGCTTTGTTTTTGGTACGTCCCTGGTGGCAGGCAGAGAGATGCGCCGCTGTAGGAGAGACAGACGTAGTCGTTATTGGAGAGGGAGGCGAATCGGCTGGCGGAGGGGGCGGGCACGTAGGCGCCGCCTTGGCCGTCGGTGGATGTAGTATTGGTGGTGTTGTCGGAGGTGCTGGTATCGACGAGGAGGGAAACTCCGCCGGTGTTGGAGGAGGCAGAAAGCCCGCAGGCTATGGCGGATGGGAGACCGGTGACTGAGAGGTTGTATGTTTCATAATATTGAGTGCCGGGATAGGCGATGAGCTTGCAGTCTCCATCTGAGTCGGGGATGACTTTGTTGTAGATGTCGGATGCTGTGGCATTGAGGTTTGGAAGAGTAATCAAGTCTCTGGTAAAAGAGGATGGAAATCAGCATAATATTCAAAATCCAGAAGTGGAAGATGATGGCTGAGGGGCGCAGGCCAGCGCCTTTTTCAGATGGTGCACTTCTCGAGTGCAGCGAGCGTACCGGTTGATTGCAAATGTGGGATGATTGCATAATGCATCCCTTAGCTTGCTTCAAAGCATGCGCTCGCTGGTGTTTATGAAGCAAATGGACAAGCTGTCGAAGCCGTAGGGGTTGGAGTATACCTCTACCGAATCAATTTGGATAAACTTTGAAAGGTCTACTATGGATCTTTGAAGTCTCTTTTTCCTTCAATCAAAGGTTTTATACCACGTAAAGGGGAAATCATTGAGGTACTGGTCCAGCCGAGTCACCAGCATTCGATGAGAAGTACACTCAAGAACTTATTTTGCTTCGCCATTTTCAACGGATACCTTTGATCTGGATTCGTCTCCATGTATACCGCCAACTCTCTCTTGGACGGAAAATGATGTGGGATCCTTCCGGCTTTTTTTGCGTCAAGGAAATGATAGATGTTGATGTTTACGCTTTTGAGTGCCTAACGCATGGAAGGACACGTTAGTATGTATACGGCCACCCGGATCCCGTCTGGCGCATCGCTGCAGGGGCTGCACCTTTTTGCATTGCTTGATTGATGGTGGTATTGAACTGACTCCGCAATCCTGGCAAAGCGCTTGCCACCTCTCCGTTACGCGGGCATCGCTCCCGTAATATGATGCAAATTCCGTGCCAACTCTTCGAATTCTTGCTCTCTTGTTTGTTCCTCCGAGATCGAGGCTCTGAAGACTGCGCAATATAGAGGAAAAACCTTCGTTATCCGTGCCATATTCAGCTTCAAAACAACTCTCCCTCCCGTCAATATTGTAGCCAACAGGAATCCCTGATCCGAAGCATTGGTTCCAAGCCTTCTCGAATATCTTGCTATTTGAGCCTTGTTTCCATTTACGAAATTTTGCTAAGCGACGAAATTCCGTGTGAAGCGTGGCGCAAGGGTCAAAATTAAAATCGTATTGCTGGAAAAATGCCGATCTTATCGAGGCTAATATGGGTGCCATCACAAATGTGGCGTTTCCGACGCTCGAAATTAGGCGCGTCAGTTTCTATGGTGAAGGAAGAATATGGACCAGTCTCGAGATATATTGTAAGAAATGTTCATCCAGGAGACAGGGACACGTAATTCGTTCGCTGTTGCGGATGCGAGTACCGGGAATCACCCTGCATGGTTCGGGAGTTTCGGGTTCTTGCATAATCCCTTTTCGTCTCGATGCAGCCTTGGGCAGGTCAAAGACACTTTTCGTGAGGCTGGAAACGGCTAGCATCATTTCGAAACCATGTGTAATCAAACGCTATGCTCCATTAAATTCGTCTGACCACCTATTATGTGCTGAACCCCAATAATTTTCTATAACGGATTCGATGCATCATCTCTGGCTTAGATGCTTTCTCTGGGAGATGAGTGTAAGAGACCTTCTATCGTTGTGAGGCTTGAGAGTTTCGATTCAAGACTTCCTTTCATGAGATGATGAACTGATACTCACTGAGATCATTTTGTAACTGGTTTTGCATACTATGCCAGCATGAGAACCTAAAATTACAATGGTCAAGTTAACATCTATTGTTAATTTCACGAACACTATCGGACGTCGCTTCTGACCCTTTTCCCCTTTTCAATGCCTGTGATTGTATATTATTCGATTTCGGAGTTACACTATTGTTTTTGACATCGGCTAGAACCATATCTCATATACAAAATACCCATGACCTACAGAGGTCGGCATTCGGGGAGTTTCGCCGTGTAGGAAGAGTGAGTAGGCCCACCTTCCGACGCGAGGGGTAAATTTAGCGGCTAATGATACATGTATTGAAATGGGGTCTCGCATGCTTGGTAGAAGGATCTACCTGTCACGAACAAGTAGTGTGTTAGTGGAGGACCCCTGCCTTAGCGGGGTCCGGGGCTCTTTTTGGGCCGCTGGCCAAGCGGTTAGGGTGCTACCACCCCTTTCCGCAACACTACCCAAGGATGCACACCACCCATAAATGCAATCGGCTAAATCCGATAAGTCCGTAACCACCAAAAATCATAGTATCTATTATTTGCAGCACTGTTATATAATAACGAGTATTATTTAGGGTCTACTATAGTAGTATATCACGAGTATAGTATGCTACTATTGTAGGGATTTAATTTTAAAGGAAATCGGTCAAGAAGTGGTAAAATAGTAACTATAAACGCAATTCCTCCCTAGATACCTATACCTATACCTATGCCTATGCCTATATAGACCATAATAATCCACGTGCCCGTACTAATATAGACCTTATAAAGTATAGTGAGGAGTGTTAGTAGAAGCCTATTTATTAGTAGGCTGGATATAAGCATGCTAGGACGTCAAACTGTCAAGGACTAATATGAATGGATTCATAAAGTGGTGGTTTTATTGATAATATTGAATGTGTGCAAGAAAGAGTATCTACAGTGCACCGATATGTGTGCGGAGTGCCAAGGCGCCAAGCCACGCTAGGCCTAATTGGGAACCCTGAGAAGGAAGCCTTGGCGTACCGTGACACAAACTGAGAGTTGTAGTTCAAATATCAAATAGTGACTCGAAAAGTAATTAAGGATTTGGGCTCCTATGGCGCAGTGGTCACCTTTTTACGGACTGGTAGACCGATAAGGAAAAAAAAAAGAGACTGATTATTCTCGGATATATTAGCCTTCTTAGCAATAAAATAACAAGATCATTTAACAATATCGTGCCGACTTACAGTACAATTTTGGTGGGATATAGGCATTTTGGTGTTCGCTCGGACTTATCGGCGATTGCATCTATGGGTGGTGTGCATCCTTGGGTAGATCCTTCTAAAGTAGGCTATGCCAGTTTGGATAAATGTGTGGCGTAGTTTCGAGAACCTTCTGATGGCAACTACGTGTCCGCTGGTGTTCCGTCCTCCTATCGCCATCACCTGCATACTCTCTTGGACCGAGCCAGCCAGGCGCTGGCGCAAAGACTACTGTCAAAGGTGCCAAGGACATATGTTGTTCTAGTAGAACGGGATGAAGTGTCTCTCTCAACGTTACACCATCGGGCACGCGGCCGCGCTCGAAGGAACAGAAGGCTCAAAATCAACAATATCTCACCCCATCAGAAGAGAAAGCTGCATTGTCGTAAAGATTATGGGTGATCCGATTTAATCTGGGGTTTCTTCTGCAGCCTTGTAAGGCTGTCTATGGTAGGCCTGATGTGGACTTGAGATTATTGTCATTGCCCCTTTTCCTCACTGATCCGATCTTTGTCTTGAATGCACCTTTTCGATGCTTACCGAGAAATGAGAGCAATTTAAGCCCAAAAGCTATTTGGGGTCAGCTTTGGTTACCAAGCGTGGGCAAATATGAGTGGAGACTCCACTCCGCCTGCAAAAACCAGCCGCTGGCAACGAGGTCTTTCGCACCTGACTTTCAAGGGGGTTGCTTCATCATCACCACCATTACCACCCTCTCGATCGAGTAAGGCTGTCACATCGTCAATAGCACAGGTAACAAAACCATCGTCCACCCAGGCTGTATCCTCGAGCACAGCACCAGCCGGACCGGTCTTTGCTGATTTATCGACCGCTGGCACTGGCCCCCTATTATCACCACAGGCCACCTCCACTCCCTCTTCCAGTTCAAATCTCCCTTATGACGCGCTCAGACGACTTTCCGATGATGATCGAGCAACCCTTCAAGACTATATATGCCACAACACTAGCGATATCGGTTTGGGCCTTGAACAAGCTTTAGTCGCGGCGAAAGAGAAACAACGATACTGCATCGAGAAGAGATGGACATTTACAATAAAGGGGCGGACCATCGCTGTGAAAGGGGAAGCTGACAAGGTGGTCGGCTGGTTGAATCGATTCACGGCGGTGGGAGATGTTGTGGCCAACGCCGACCCCGTGCATGTGGGCTTGCCGTGGGCTGGCATTCGCCTGCTACTGGAGGTAAAAGCCTATCCTCTCCAACGAGCCATCCAGAGATCTTAGAAAATCGTTTGTCTCGCGGAAAAATTCCCTTCTAAAAAGTAATCAGGAAGATAGCTTTTACAACCTCCATTGCTCAGTCCTTACCAAAACTCATCGAGCCACCAGCAGTATTGTATTGTCGTGCGCTGCCCTGAGCGATGTTCTCCCCCTGAGCATTGTATTGGGTACCAGATCCGTAGTTCGTATTCGTGAAACCAGTCTCCTAGAACTCATGCTCGGGAACGGAAGGCGAGACAGCCGACACTTCTGTAATGGCCTCGATGATTTGCTGTTGTTGAGCCTTGGTTGCGGTCTCCATGCCACGCTCGCAGGCCAAGAGTTGTACGTCCTCCAATATGCCTTTCATCAAATTCTCCACCTCACTTCCTTTCCCCAATGCTTTGACTGCCTTATAGTAACGCTTCAAGTCTGAGGCCCCCTCTGCGGGGATAGCCTTGCAGAACAGCTCTTTCAACCTTTTGGCCTTCTCTTCGCAAGCCTCAACAACATGCTTCACTCCTTTGCACGAATCGTTATTGACCTTTCTCTCTTCAATGTTTTGCTTTGTAGATCCCAAGATACTTCCAACGACAGGAAGTCGACCTGCGACCTCGCGAAAAGCTTCAGGAAGGCCTTGCGCGTTCGTTACGGCGTCATAGACTTTCTTAGTCCCATCGACAATCGAAATGATCGACGAAATCACCCCCAAGACTGCAATAGCTTCGGCGCCAGACATGACGACTTTGAGGGAAAGAAGTTTTGAAGGCTAGATGTGCTAGTCGGTTCCCATGAGCAGAAACCTTAGATCGTTAGATAGACGCACTTACGGGACTTCTGCTACCAAGGCTGCAGATCAGCAGCAGCAGCTCTGTCCGCTATTGACTGAGGTCAAAGATCCAACCAATTAAGGGGGATCGTTGCTTTGTGCTGGAAGCACTATCAAGATATATTTGAGAAGGTAGATGATGGACGACTATTCATAAGATCCTTGCTTGTAGCCTTCCAGCTCCGCGGTCGTAAGCTGGAGGTAGTGAATGTTACCCCGCCAAGCAGCCGCGCTTCGACGAGCCAATAGATTGCCAAGTAGCAGCACCTCGGTATCCATACTGCGAAGAATATAGCCGACATACGTAGATGCGGTAGCCGCAAAGGATACCCGTCGACCATTTGACCAAGACCCTAGATACGTATGTATCTATGGTCTGTGAAAAGGTCGAACCAGGCAAAAAAAAATCCTGCGCTCGTCTCGCTTTCGTTCTTCGTCTTCGTTTTCATCTCGCCTCGCCTCGCTTTTATCCTTCATTCTTATCTCGTCTCGTCTACGCCTTTGCCTTCGTCTCCGTCCGTCCTCGCGGTAAAGTTCCGCTTGATAGCCAGATTCGTGGAGTTTCTATGGAGTGCGCTGTTGGACAGTTTGTGAAAAATGATGGTCGGACACGGGTTTTGAGGTGAACGGCGTTCCAGAAGCTACCACGCGTGAGGATATCAGGGCTGTTTCGGGCTAAGGCATTACTAGCGCATGTGGCAGGACTTTCGGAGTCGACCTCCGTACGGAGGTAGCAATTGAGAAAGAAATCCTTAGCTTCCACTTGACGATCCCATTTCAAGATCATTCCCTTCCCGCTCAAAAATCAACCATCATGCAGGACTACATATCTTCAAGCCATGGCCTTCTTCACCATCCAAT
Source organism: Usnea hakonensis (assembly GCA_013423325.1). Classification (NCBI taxonomy): domain Eukaryota; kingdom Fungi; phylum Ascomycota; class Lecanoromycetes; order Lecanorales; family Parmeliaceae; genus Usnea; species Usnea hakonensis. The sequence goes on along the minus strand of BLJB01000276.1, from coordinate 25,778 downwards.
CACTCACTCTCATGCCCTTTCTCAGCCGCCCACGACAGCGGTGTCCGACGCGGCGACCTTGATGTAAATGTCGTTGACCCGAGTCAGCGCCTAAATGTGTTGATGCTGGCAGCTGCACACGGAAACACGACAGTTGTAGAATGTCTACTCTCGAGAGATGATCTGTGTCCCAATCTACGAAGCAATAAGAGCGCCCTCATGTTTGCAGCAATGAACAATCATGTAGAGATTGTAGTGCTGTTGTTGAAAGACCCTAGGGTCTCAATTGACGATCGAAATGACTTTGGCCAAACAGCTTTGATGCCGGCTGCCAGGTATGGACATACAACAGTGGTAGAGAAATTACTCGATGCTGGCACTGATGCCAACATTGCCGACGGGATCGGAGCCACACCACTTCTACCCGCCATTGATTACAATCATCTTCCCGTAGTTCGCGTCTTTTTACAATGAAATGTCAACTGGAGTTGGAAAGATAAACATGACCGAAACTTCTTACACGGAACTGCCATCAATAGAAGGGATCAAATATTGCAATTACTGCTAGAGTAGATCCATCATTTGGATATCAATGAACAAGATAAGGATGGCAGGGTACCGCTCCACGACAGGTAAAGCCCACTATTCAAATGTATAGAAAAGGCACAGAGGACTAAAATGAATCTACAGCGCACGATCTGGATCACTAGAGTGCATCGAGGTGTTGCTCGGCTTCGGCGCTCGAACTGACATTAAGAACATCTGGGGAGAGACCCCACTGAAAGTCGCCAAGGAGACTGGCCATCCCGAAGCCTTCAATCTCACATTGAAGGCCAGGGAATCTGAAATTGGCCCTTTCAAACGGGTGGACACCAGCTTATCCACTGGTGGGATGCCTCTCTGGGTGGCAGCTAAGCAGGGAAACTACTCGCTCGTTGACTCTACCATTGAAGCAGCGAAAACAGACCCTTCAGTGGATTTGGACTCTATGGACCCAACATCGGGCAGAACTCCTCTCCACTACGCCTCAAGCAATGGACACACAAGTATTGTCGAGAGCTTACTAGACGCCGGTGTCGATATCGATAAACAAGATCAGTATGGTTGCTCTGCTATCCAGTTGGCAGCTATGCATGGTCATGTAGCCATCGCCCGAGCAATCCTGGCGCACCGAGCCAACATCAACGTTGAAGATGGATCGGGAAAATCCCCGTTAGACAGCGCAGAGAGTAGCGGCTATTATAAAATCGCTGTCCTCCTGCTCCAAAACGGCGCAACGCTGAGCCCGAATGATATACACCTTCACTCTGTCCTGTGCGCTGCCGCCGCTTACGGCTACTCGGAGGTCGTTCTCAAGCTGATTAAGGCTGGCGCTGAAACGCAGAGAAAAGATGAGGACGGCATGACGCCATTCCAGATGGCAAAGCAAGCTGGTCATGAGAAGACGGCGCAAATCTTGCTGGGATATAGTGAGGTGGATAGGTCGCGGCCTGATTCCCCAGTAGATGGGAGGCGTTTCAGTGTGCCGTCGCTGAGAGACGAAAGTGAAGAGGACGACGATGAAGAGAAAGAGGAAGAGGATGACTGATTCGGAAAGCATCGCGACTATGAAGAGCTTGCGAACATTTCTCAAGCTCAATACCCACACAGCTGGGAGAGAAAACATACTCTTCCTTGGCTCAAATTTGGAAAAAGCACACATAGTCAGTCATATCCGCAAAAACCGCGTGATGGTATCAGTATCTTTTCATAAGCACGGGCAGCGGGTCCATAAGGCTTCAAACTCGGCTGCCAAATTCACTGAAGGCATCTGTCTCCTACATCTTTGCCATGCCTAGATGGCTATCTCAAGTTTCTTAAGCGGCATAACTATAAGCTGAAATGGTGCTTGTATAGAAATGGGAATGATCTGACGGGTGCTTTACCGAGTTTAAGTTTAGAGCAGATGAGTTTCATACCACTCACTTCTCCGACACCACGAATCCAAAATTAGACTTTATCTTTCACAAACCAAAGCAACTCCATGGAGCACAAGCGTGCACTCAAGAGCTATCTCTTCTTGGCCGCCCACCCAAAGCACCCTCACGATCCAGGTCAAATTATAAGTCCACCGAACTGACGCTCCAAGTCCATTGCAGGTCTGTCGCCACCACTGGCCCGATGATCATGACCACCAACCGGGGAACCACATTGTGGGCATTGAGAAGTCTCCATCGGCATACCACACTCTCCAATCGTAAATGGATGACCATTCTCACAGTAATACCAATGCCCAGTGCCTCTAAAGTCATGTGCCATAGCCGCATACACAGCAGCTTTTTCCTCATTACTCACTGGCATATAGAATGTTGACTCTTGAAGCATCCTTTCAACTTCCTCAGCTTCATTTCTCATGCCTGCTGTCTGGCCGGGATATTCATCACATAATTTGTGTGCGAGTTGGAGATGTCCCCTGGCCTCATCTTTGAGCTGTATAGGCTCTGATCCAGGCTCTGCGAGGTTCCGCTCGAGAGCAAGAAACCGTGCCCAGTATAGGTGGCCCTCAACTGTATTTCCTGGTTGATTCCTTGAGTAGGATTCTGCTATCAATTTTTCGCAGTCATTTCTGTTGATACTTAAATCGACCTGGAAGCTGGGAGAATTTGCACTGGTATCACCTTGCCGATCATTGAGGAAAGTCAAGAGAATGGCGTAATCGCATCTAATGAGCAGCACTGTGGTTAAAAGTCGATTACGCACCTGAAGGATATCGACTTTAGAATGCAAATCAATATTGATTCCACGATGTCTGCGGACGTCTTGGACGAGGTCATATATACGGCCAAATGGCTGTTCTTTCTCATTGACCTGTTGCAGAAACGTCTTGATCTTTCTTCGAAGCTGGATGATCGTTTCATATCGGTCCTCTTTTCGCGTAAGAGTCCCGATCTGGGAGATTTGTTCGTCACGAGTCCCTTTCAACCGAAGAGGTTCTGATAAAGGATTTTCTGGCGATACCTTATCGGAAGCCTTTTGGCTGCCTCCGGTAGCCTTACGGAGTTCTGCCTCAGTTGTTTGCATCCTAGTGACTAGAGGAATGAATTCTATGTTAGCCCAGACGATGAATTTCTTTGTCGCCTCATCGATCACAGCTCGACGAACGATACGACTATAGCGATTGATGTCTCGTAGAGGGCCGCGGCAAGTTGGGCAGCTCTTCATCCCGGAGGCAGAGAATGGTTCGGCGCTGTTCTTCAGGTCTACGATTGACCCTTCAACATTTATAATGTAGACATCTGACATGCTCATATGCCCATCCATGCTCTCTAGGGTAAGGATGTGTCCACTTGATGGCACGATGCAAGGATCCTCATCAAGATCGACCCCCTCGAAAGTAGACGACAGAATCAAGTCCACGATCATTCCCTTGATTGTTGGGTGCGCACAAATCTGACAGTACGCAACAGCTGGACAGGCCTCCCCACAAATGGACGGACATCGATGCCCACAAGCCAGAGTCTTTGCACAGCGCTGTGAGCATGGTAGTCGATCACAGGGCACTGCACATGGTAATGGACACCGTCCGCGATGTGGACAAGACCAGGAACAATCCTCAGCACATGGTACGCAAGGCTCATGACATGGCTTGCCACATTTGGAATGATTGCAACTGACTTCGCAGGGTTCTGTGCAAAGAGGACAGGGCATGTCGCCATGGCATGGAGCTTTACAGCTATGACTGCAGGTTGTGTATGGTCTTCCACACTGTGTGTTACAAACCCCATGTATCTTCTCAACAATCATACCATCAATGCTGGTATTGCAATCTTTACAAGTATAGGTGCAGTTGTGTCCACAAATCATCGCTGCTCCACAGGTTGCTGAACATGGGTGATCAACATCCAACGGCAGTTCGTGACAACGGACTCGAATTTTATGTTTGCAGTGCTTCATGACTTGTTCCATCTGGACCTGACAGCGAACTTCCTTTGGTGTCTGCGCCTCATGACATCTCAGTTGCTTAGCGATATGTCCACATGGTAAAGGGATGTTGAACAATATGACTCGGCATTTTGGCTCGCATAGATCTCCGCACGGTCTCGGACAATCATGCTCGCAGCCTTTCTTTGTTCTTGGACAGCGTTCAAGGCAACGAACTGCATTGTGCAAAGATATGGAATGGCACATATTAGGACAGGAATGCCCACAGAGCAGTCTAGACGAGCATCTCCTAGCACAACCGCCCTCAGGGGCGAGCCGAGCGAAATCGTCCGGTACTGAGACTTCGATAGGTGTTTCTTTATGTCGAGGACAGCATAGCGCAAGGCTTGGACCGATTGTTTTTGAGCGCTCGAGAATAGAGAGTACTTCAGCCCACATAGGGACAGGCCTCGAGGTATCAGAGTTGCCGATGATGTACATCCCATGTCGAGCACGACTCAGCAACACATTGATGCGATTAGAAGTCTTCAAGAATCCGCACTTTCGCTCATCGTTACTCCGAACTAAAGAGACGATAACAACCTTTACCTCCTCGCCTTGGAAGTTGTCAACGGTAGCAATCCTCAAAGCATTAATTAGTTTCGTTTTCTGGACTTGGACTTGGCCGTCTGTAAAAGTTTCTAGGGGGTCTTGAAGTCCTTTAGCTTCCAACTCGTCTTGACCTCTGTCCCCAACAATAATCTCGAAGGAGTCCGCTAGTCGCTTCTTGATTTTCTGCAATTGTCCTAGATATGGAGTAATAACTGCAATATCCTCACTCCCATACGTTCCTTGCCTTACAAGATGTGAGACGACAGCAGCGATCATATCCACTTCGAAAGTATTGGTTCTGGATAACGAGACAGCTTGGGCAGTTCGTGGGTCTTCTTTCTCTTGATGATCAAACCAATATAGACGATCTCGCATTCCATCAACTTCAGGATATTCCGACACTGATGGATGATCTTGCAAGTCTGGATAAAGCGGAACTCTGACCAGCTCTGAGATGGAAGGGTGCATTCTTCGCTGAGTCTTCAATGTACTCAAAGGGACCTGGAGATTCCCCATATGTGGCTTCACGAGACGCTCAAACAGCGAGATGTCAAGGGAGTATCTCTTGCCTCGGGGATTGTCATGTTGAAGCTCGTAATTGTTGATCTGGGGCCGGAGTTGTTCATGATCGCCAATCAGGATTGCATGTTCAACTCCGGGTAGGAATGCAGTGAGGGAGTGTGCCTCGAGAACTTCTCCGGCTTCTTCGCAAAGCATGACTTTTGCTCGCACGCGTTGGAGCAAGTCAATGTTCCTTGCTAACCCGGACGTCGTCACGCCGATGATATGCGCTTCTCGAAGACATCGAAGATCCAGCTCACTATGACATTTATCCAGCGCGGATTTGAAACCATGGTAAGCATCCAGTGCATGAATGAGGTCATTGGTGAGTTGCGCACTCCATTGCTCAATCCAATGCTTGTGAAGAAGATGACGCTCCGACGTCGACATCTCTCTCAGAGAAATGGCCGAAAGTTGAGCAACAGGGCGATTCGAAGCGATTTTCTTCGGCGCTCCTCTAAGCCAACTCTCTACAACCCTAACCTTCCTTCCCTTCACTTCCTGAAACCCCTCCTCATCTACCCCCTTCCCGAACAATTCCTTAAAATGCCGATTATGGGTCCTCGTAAGACAGGCCTGGATATTTTTCCAAGAATTTGGACTATTCAATCCAGACAATATGTCTTCAATTTCTCGCAGTGTTTCCCCAATATCCCGATTGTGTTCCCACCTATCATGCTTTTCCGTCTTCGTGGGCACGGCTTCTTCCGCTACATGACGGAGAGTGAGATTCTGGAGCAAGTCGGATTTGGATCGTGAGCCTAGACGGATGACTTGCATTACGCCATCCTTCAACAGATGCTCTAACAATTGATCGAGAGCATGATTCGTGTAGCATACACAGATGATGGGACCTAGGTCGGCTGCCTTTCGGTTGCGGAGTAAAGCCTTGACGATTGCTACACCGGTATAACTCTTTCCTGTACCTGGTGGGCCTTGGATGAGAGCTAGTCCTCTGCTAAGAGCTTGGATGACGGCGGATTGTTGGGCTTCGTCGAGCGTGGAGCCTCCGTCTAGCTTGGTGAAATCGAATGTCTTTCTGGGGCTTAGAGTCAGTGGTACTCCGGCGAGAACATCGAGGTTGAAACTGAATCCTCGTCGACTGGCGTATGCAGGGGGTTGTATGGCAGCAGCAGAAGTCTGCGAGTCTGGTGCTACGATCTCTGCAAATGGAAGATTCAGCGTCCGGCTCATTTTCTGCAAGGCTTGCAGAATTGGCTGAAAAGAAGGTAAGAGCACCTCCGGGAACTCAACAAGGGATTGTCGAGTTTTGGAAGGTGCAAGGTGAGTACTGATCCAAATGGCATCTTCTGTTTTATATTCAGCTAGGCACAATAGCACAGACGCACGATTAGCTTGTCTGAACAGGCTGGGAATATCATCTGATCTTCTCTTGTCGACTGAATTAGGGTCCTTTCTTCCGTGAGATGGCAAGATTTGATCGCAGACGGATAGGAAGATGATTTTGCCGTTTGAAGAGATGAAGCAGACTAGCGAGTCGGCTTGCAAAAGCTTGTTTACTTTCTACCAGTCTTCTCGCTGCTTAATGGATTTTTTCTTGTTTTGGGGAGGTTGGTCGAATTCTGCCACGAGTTGTAGACCCCTTCTGCGATCCATACACACACGGGAAAAGCGGACGTTGTGATAGATGAGCTTCCGAACGCCTTGCTGACCTTGGTATATTTTCGGTACATTACGATTTGGATGTTCTAGTCTCGTAACCTCTTCACGCACTGCGTCTCGTAGTTGTCCCACAGTGTCTTCGCGCAGGAGTCGGAATTGTCTGTCCAGGAGTCCGGCGAGACCCGGAAGGTGGTGTTGTGTTGAGTCGATTAATGGGAGGTATTCTTGTCGTGAGGAAGCGATCTCTTGCGCTGTAGGGAGGATCCGTATATCGGCGACACTCTCATGGTCGTTATCGTGTCGAGCACCGTTGTCGGAGAGATTTCCAGGCAAGTCTTGACCAAATTCAAAGGCCGCAGATAAGGTATTTTGCGGAGTTGATTGGGTTGGTGCGAGAGGCAATGAAGAGCCGATGTTGAGACGACGTCTGATTCGAGTGAGGCTTTGTTGTGCGTTCGGTACCATGAAATTGTCCGGAATACAGGCAGATATCGTCTCTACAATGGTAGTGAAGCCTTGAATGACTTGGGCACTCTGGTTGATCTCGATCAGCCGGGATAGAACTGCGAGACTTGATGATATGGCAATGGTAAAGACTTCCTCATCGCTTGAAGAATGTCCCAAAATCATTCCACTTAGAGCAGTTGCTGTAAAGCGGAACACACTGAGACCACGCCGACCACTAGGACCGAAGAGAAAGGTGTAGATGGTATCAACAGGAGTCTCTAGTATTAGCGAGGATAGCACATCCGGATGAGATATGATCCTGTAGAAAGGAAGAGTCCTATCTCTAAATGTCGAGACAGTGGTTTCGTCCATTTGGCTGGCATCCATATTATCTGTCATGATTTTGATGATTGCAAGTCCCGTCTCTGCACCGAGTTTGGTGATAAGGTGCTGGCGTGTTCCTGCATCGCCGCTCTCAATGAGATTCCAGCCCGTCTGGAAGAACTTTTTTGTGTCCACGACAGCTTCGAAACGTGAAGAACTCGTGTTGGATCTGGGAATCATGTATGTCCATTTTCGGCAAATTGCTTCGGTTTCAGTCTCCTCGCGAAGCTGTGGATTTGTGGTGCTTGATGAGCTTGCGGTGGTCGTTGATATGTCATGGCTGAATCGACACTTGGTGCCGCGGCGGCAACGCCCGTGTTGGAAGTCGAAGCAGGCTCCTGGTCTATTGTGTTTTGAAATTAGTGGTTATTCTCATTAAAAAAAGTTAAATGTTGATCACTCACGACATTCTGGAAGGTGTGTATTGGGGTCTTCTAGACCATGGATGATTGACTGAAGATTGTAGGTAACCGAGCAGAGCAAGCAAGGTTGCCGATAACGAGAGGTTGTGGCAAACGCGCGATACGTTGTTTGCGGTCCAACAGCTAATCAAGCGGAGGCCTCCTGGCGCCGGCAGAGCAACGGCTGTTTCAACGGAGAAGAATTGATCATGTTGCGTAAAGATATCGAGATATCTCACAGCGAGGTATCACTGTCGACGCCGAGACCTTCATCGTAAATCCACACGGCTATAGCGCAGGCGACCTAAGCAAGTGGCAAGGATTGTTTTTGAGAAACTCGGAAGTGAGGAAAGTTCACAATGAGTCCGGCATACATAACTGGAGAAGCTGGACCAGTCTTTTGGTGGCCTGAATTGTGGGTTCGATGAATGTGACGTATCAGAGAATCCCCACCTTGTCTTGCTTAGAACCATTCTCTGTACTTCACTTCGTCACGTCCACCGTATCCTGATAGGCGGTTTCTGTTTGTTTGCCCGCAGGGGTTATGTGTACCTTTTCTTGATTCTAGGGAGCGATAGTGATTATGCATCGAACCTGTTATAGAAATTATTTGGATTCGGCAACAAGAGTAGATAGTGGGACAAATCTAAAAAAGTATAGCGTTTGATTATGTATGGCTTCGAACTGATGCGAGCCGTTTCTCCCAGCCACAATAAATGTGTCTTTGATCTACTGCATCGAGACGAAAAGAGATTATGCAAGAACCCAGCGCCCCGACACATGCCGGATGATCGTCTTTTCTCAAATTAAAAATAGCGAACGAATAATCTCATGTGGCTGGGTAGAACTGGAGGGGATTCAAGCTAGAAGAATAGCCGATGGCGAGAATGTAAGCGCTAAGCACCACTCACAGTCCCTATAGTACTACTAATGCACGGAATCAGATTAGGAACAAGTCAGCGTTAGAGTCTAGAGGTTCCGGAGAAGCACTACCCATGCTCCAGTTTTGGGTAGTTCACACGCCATTTCTGGATCATACTCTATCAAGGATCGACCTTTCCCTGGCACTACTTTTCACAATGCTGCCGCTTGATACATGTAGTAAACGAGATATGTCGATCATCGCTGATTCGGGCTCAGAAAGGGTCGCACCCTTTGCCACCTGGTTGTTATTTTTGGTAGTTAGTTTCAACAGTCTTCTGTGTCTGATTTCACATTTCCCTGAATCACATTGAATAATCTAAGTTGCGGTCAAAGTTCTGTTATCATAAATCTAGCTGCAAGTTGAAGTTCAGATCTTTGAGCACATATACCTCGACCTCCCCATTTCAGACCGACAGATCTCAGATGAAAGTAAGTAGATTTTTCTGAAGCCTCGAAATTGGCGGATCGAATTTTTCACAGAATTTCGAGTAAGGTCGCAAATCCCCGACCTTCCTGAAACTTTACTAAAACGGCCTCTCATTCACAGCAAGTTTGATATCTGATTGAGGTACATACATGCCGTCTAGAAAATCGAAGTCGGACAGAACATGGTTTATGTACCAGACTCTGCACCGCACCTACTTGAAGAAGACGATCTACATTTCGACATTTATAAGCATGACGATACCAAAACTTGCGTCAAGGAATACGACACTAACATCATGGGTCGATTTATATGCCGCAATCACGCATGTAATTCCAACGGATGGTCGAGCAGGAGGATCGCTATAACTATACGGATGTACCCTGGAGCACAATACAATGCAAGGGTATATAATCAACGCTGTCAAGGATGCAACAGACTGGGTGAACCGCGTTTAGACAATTCGTATGCAGAAAGAGTAGGTTACCGTCTCAAAAAGTGGTGTGGGATAGAGATGGATCGGCCAAGTCACTCAGGTCAAAGGTCCTCATCAAAGCGTTCTGTGTGAGGGATGCAAGAATGGTCAATGCACTCAACTGCGAACTGGAGACCTTGACTGATGGGGCAAGTAAGTTGTTCACGACTAGCGGTGGATTAGATATCTGACGACTAATGTAGGCTCGCGTGCCTGCACTCGATTCTGGAGCTCACGAACAGCGTCAACGCAGCAGGATGGGCACATTTTCAGGCAAGATGCCTTTATTTTCTTTCACGAAGATCAGTCACCTTGTAGAAAACGATTGTTGAAGCATCGGTCACGTCTGCCGGGTTCGGTAATTTTAAACGACCTGGAGATCCTCTTCCGTCAATGGTCCAAGTATCTATGATTTACTAAGAAATATAGAACTATAACTTGAGGCTTGTGGACGTATAAAGCTACTCTTCCATTATTTTCTACCATTCCGGCTCAAAAGCGTAACGCAACAGCACACTTCTGGATGCCACTCGTTACATAGGAACTAATTTGGGTAATAACACCACGCAATATTAGTCGTTCAGCATATAGATATTGATGCGGTCATAAAACCTGAATGACTGGCTGGCACGCCTCCTCAGATTGATATGCTGATCTACTGATAGCGCCAGTGAAATTGCGATTTTTCTGCAGGTAGACAATTTAGTATCAAGTAGAGGGGTTTCCGTGGGTATTACCCTATCCCCGCCCCCGATCACCATTTGAACCGGTCCACGTGCATCAAGGTACGCAGTATGTGCTAATAGGCAATTGTTACACAGGGCCCACTAGTGATCACGGTCACTACACCCTTTCCCTAGCAAATGTCGCTTGAGCGGATGATCCTGACCCAAGTAGGGAGTAGACTTGATTAGAAGAAGAATAGTGAGGTCGATACGGAATACTCACAGCTTTAACTAGTAAGGAGAGAGAGCTAGCTCCTTTTTCCCATGCTTTACCTTTCCAAATTTGAAGACTGGTACACAAATGTCCCTTATTACTGGGAGAGAATTCCATGTCAAAGCGTCTTGCTGTTGAGCGGGTGAGGAGAAAGACGACAAGTGCAGAATGGTGCGGGAAGACGTCAGCACAGACTACAACTAATCAACACTTGCCACCTAGTGATCGATCTCAATTGAGACCAGTCATTCCGGCTCGTGATGACTTTTGCATTCCTGGCTCCCGATAAGTCAAAAAGCCACTCATGCAAAGAAAGCGATCATCGATGCGAGCTAGCAGCGACCTTGCCGGACGATCGCCGTTTGTCATATCAGCAACAGCGAACCAATAAATCTCATGTGGTCGAACAGAATTAGAGAGGGTTTAGGCCAGAAGAATGGCCAGCGGGGATACAAGCGCTAAGTCCCATCCACAGTCCCTACGGTGCCACTAATGCACGGAGTCAGATTAGGAACCAGGCTGCGCTAGAGTCTAGAGGCTCCGGAGCAGCTTCATTTCTAGATCACACTTTATTAAGGGTCGATACAGTATTGCCTTCCCCAGCACTATTTTCTGCAATGCTGTCAGTTGACAACTCTAGTACAAGAGATATATCGATTATCGCTGACTCAGGCTCAGAAATCGCCGCACCCTTGGTCAGGAGCCGGTGAGAAAATCCCACGTCAATCCGACGACGCACGACGATGGAATAGTGGGTCCAAACGTTGACAAAGTATAGAGTGCTGCTGGGGCCTGCAGCATGGTTTGAGTTGCTGGATAGATCTCTGCTGAATATAGCGCCTGCAGTGACGTGTGCTTATCGGAAGCGCCCTGAGGTAAAACACGAGAGCGATACAACACATCTGGAATGCATCCTGCAAAGTCCAGCATTATCCTACCCCGCCATATATTTCCCTGGATGCGACGTATCGTTCTCTGTTACCGCTTCTCTGTGTCAGAATTGGGAGTAGCTCAACTGGGAGTAGCTCACTTTGTGCTACTACGCCTTTGCATTGAAGCCTGTATTTCTACGGCATGGGCTCAGCAGCAAGCCAAAAATGTACCAAGAGTCAACTGCCGTTTTCAGCCCCCTCTGCAAGCCATGGGAAACAGGTAAATCCCTACCAATCAATCCACATGATGACGCTGCGCTTCGTCACAGGCTTAGTCTCCCTTGACTGCCTAGCTGCGTCTTCATTGCCGGTGCGCCCGCAACTTTGCTTATCACCTTTCTGGTCCTCCTACCTTCTTTCGTCCTCCTTCAACTCTACCTCTGTCAAATCTACCTTAAAAAATTCAGAATGGTGTTGAAACCATTCCAGATAGATGCCCTAAACGGGTTGTGTTCCGAGGATCAACTGGATTTGCTAGACTCCGTCGACTGCCTGCGTTCGCAAGGTATTAGTCATTATGTCTTATTGCTACAGATTATCGTATGCGGCGACCAGTCGTCTGGGAAAAGCTCTGTGCTGGAGGCAATTTCTGGCGTATCATTTCCTGTCAAAAGTAACTTAAGTACTTGATTTCCGACAGAATTGGTCCTCCGCAAGACGTCACAAATGGGTGTAAGCGTGTCGATTGTCCCGCATCAAGCTCGCACTGAGTCTGAACGGCTTGCTCTCAGCAGTTTTCACGAAAAGCTGGAGGGCTTCGAAGGGCTTCCAAACCTGATCGAGAATGCAAAAGCGGCTATGGGAATCTCAACCCATGGCAAAGCGTTCTCGAAAGATCTCCTTCGAGTTGAAGTCTCCGGTCCTGATCGGCCTCACTTGACAATCGTGGACCTACCTGGACTCATCCATTCCGAAACGAAACAGCAATCTGCTTCCGATATCGAGCTTGTACAAGACGTCGTTCAGTCCTACATGAAGGAATCGAGAAGCATCATTCTCGCGGTGGTTTCGGCAAAGAATGACTATGCGAACCAAATCGTGTTGAAGCTCGCCCGTGCAGCCGATAAAAAGGGCAATCGGACATTGGGGGTCATCACGAAGCCCGATACTTTGATTGCAGGTTCCGAGAGTGAAGCCATGTACGTCTCGCTTACGAGAAATCAGGACGTGGAGTTCCGTCTTGGGTGGCATGTGTTGAAGAACATGGACTCCGAAACAGGAGAATGGTCACTGGCGGATCGCGGTGTTAAGGAAGAGGAATTCTTTTCCCAAGGGATATGGGAAGACATGTCTCGGTCGCTCTTAGGCGTTGACACGTTACGGAGCAGGCTCAGTAAGGTCTTACTTGGACAAATCGCTACTGAGCTACCTAGCTTGATTAATGAGATTGACATCAAGTCAAGCGCTTGCCGTAACCGGTTGGATAAACTTGGGGACCCTAGAGCTACGTTAACAGAGCAGCAGCTCTACCTGTTCCAACTAAGTCAATCATTCCAATCTCTGGTCAAAGCTGCTATGGATGGAACGTATAACGATCCGTTCTTTGGAGACGCTAAGTCTGAGCTTGGCTATCAAAAGCGGATACGAGCTGTTATGCAGAACCTCAACCTAGACTTCGCAGACAATATCTCTAGACGAGGTCACTGTCGCAAGGTCATCGAATCGAAGAATACAAGTCACATCTCTAAAGACGTAATTCCTATCAGCAGAGATAAATTCATTGACCATATACAACACCTGATGAAGAGGACTAAGGGCCGAGAGTTGCTAGGAACCTTCAATCCTATGATCGTATCGGATTTGTTCTTAGAGCAATCAGCTCCCTGGGAGGCCATCGCTCGGAGCCATGTTGACAAAGTCTGGAAGGCTGCTAAAGAGTTTCTTGGCCATGCAGCCGCCTACGTCGCCGATGCCACAACCTCCAAAGCACTCTTTCAAAAGATCTTCGAACCCGCTCTGAACCAGTTATTGGGAACTTTAAACGAAAAGACCACCGAGCTGCTAACACCGCATCAGAGAAGCCATCCAATCACCTACAACCATTATTTCACCGAAACTCTTCAGAAGCTCCGTAATGAACGCAATTATGATGAATATTCCGAGATTGTAAAACGTTTCTTTGGTGTCTCTTCCCTCGAAACACCCTATTATGGTGACCGTAACCATGATCTCTGCCAACTAGTCTCTGATTTCGTGCAATACACGGAACCAGACATGAATCGTTTCGCCTGTTCCGAAGCTTTGGATTGTATGGAGGCTTATTACAAGGTCAAAGCTCTATTTCTATCCTACCCCTATTTCCATTACCTCCCTTACTAACCTCATTGTATGATTACAGGTTGCTTTGAAACGCTTCATCGATGACATCGCTAACGAAGTAATCGAAGCAAAGCTCATCTCTCCGCTCGGCGGTATCTTCACACCCGTAGCTGTCTCTGCTATGTCCGCCGACCTTGTGACGAGCATGGCTGGTGAATCCGAGGAAAATCGTGCCCAGCGTGAACAACTGATCAAGCAGCTTGATGTCCTCACAAAAGGCTCTGATACCTGTAAACGATTCATCGGCGTTAGACTCCTTAGTAAGACAGGTCCCTACTCGTTCTGGCTAAGTGGTTACTTATATCCTGGGTAGGTACAGATAATGACGCAACTCAATCCGACCCTGGTTTCAATAATACATCTGATGAGGAGTCTGGACTTTTACTCGACGATGATGCTAGATCATCGACGGATGGATCCATGAGACCCAGGCGCCCGACTATCGAAAAATCCGAGCACGTGATCGAAGAGGAAACTCCTGCTTCTGCATCAGATCCAGTCCCAGAAACTCTGGACAGTAAGTTTGTTAGGTTAGGGTTGGGCTTTTCTAAGAAATCCAAAAAGAAGTCGAGAGTTTCTGCGGCACGGGCTGCCTTTGAGGAGGATTAATTCTCGTAGTCCAATGTCAGACTATAATGTTGGGAACACGGGTGGAATATAAACCCGAAAGAATCGAATATGATTTTGGACACGAATCTTAAATCTCGAATTTTATCACTATAGTACAGAGAGTTTCTATTATTCCACGGCGTGCAACGGTAAAGCATTTCATTGATCTTCATACACAAGAGATACAAGTATTCCTGCCCACTATGGCACTCAAACCAAAATTCTTAACTTTCTACTCCGCCACTGCAACTCTTCACTCTTCCATCAAGCCTTCAACCTCAACAACTGCTGTGAACACCTGCCTCAGAAGCCTATAGCAACCCGCTCCAACTTGCATTGACTTCTATCTGGTCAAAAGTTTAATAAAGCGACCGAGAATGTAGTTGTTGTCATCATGAGGGGAGTCGATCGGCGGTGAAGAGTGCTCCTCGTTCAGCAGCTCGCAGGCTGCTACGAACTCTCTGTACCGCACAGATCCATCCCACCGTGTAGTCCTGGCGGCGCATACCTTTTCAGGCTTTCAATATGTTCTCGGGAGGTGCGGCACTGATGATAAGGTGGTGATCGACCGTACAGCTTCTCAAGCTTGCAAATCCCTGCATGTCGTCCTTTGGCAGCATGGAGCCTTGATACGGAGAAGGGTGGGACGAGGCGGCGGCCGTCATCTTTGGTTTTGCAAACCACGACCTGACCTTTCGAAACACAGAAAGTTTTGAGTTAACACCAGGTCATATAACCAGGTTGATGATATGGAAGGCTGTACTGCACGAAGCTGGCGCGCCTCGTAGGTCGCCTTGGCGTCTTCACCGGCGGGGTTGAAGGACGCTGGAGGCTCAGCCCTTGCTTCAATCCCGCAAGCTCCCTCAGTAACCCGCTGAGCTGATGAGTCAGTGACTGCGCGGATTGAGGGAATCATATCTTATGTATTCCGTTGACCTTCTCGAACAAGGTGCGAGATCCGCTATCCCTTCGAGTGCAGACCTTGACTTCTTGCAGTGGGAGAAATCTGGCGTTGCAGAAGGGTGGCCAGAGAAGAACTACTACGGTCCATCGAAAGGATACGGCATCCACAATGTATGCTGACAAAGTGTGTATGTATGATGATCATCACAACTGTATCCTGCGTAAGGCATTTTCCAGCTTTCCTATTAATTTGACAACGTCCTTACGAGCACCAACATATCTCTAAACTTCGTGCTCCACTTTTGGATCCCTTTATCTCGTCATCCTCGCACTTCTGTACTCCATTTGTAGACCGTCCCTCGAGTTCCATTTTTGGAACTCTCCCCCCAAACTAAAGTTCCAATTTTGGCCCCGTTCCTTGCGCTCCGATTCTGGCACTGGGAGAGTAGGGACACCCTCTGATTACCTGTGGGTTTCTTCTATCTTCCCCTATCACCTTTCGAAACGTTAATTCCAGTATATATACGGTGGTAAGAGAGGATTATTGGTACTCCCGGAGGTTCTTAGTTCCTGACGATAGAGGAGCACCTAGTCGTCAGCAAAGCGCCTCTAGCAACTCTGACAGTATCTTAAGACTAGCGTGTGATGGAAATCAGCGGCGAGATGCACGTACTTCGCGTATCGGAGACGATTATTAGTAGTTGAGCACGTTCGTGAAAGCGGTTCGACCTCAAAGTCCTTCAATTCCTATTCTTCAGCGACGCCAAGGACGACGGCCTGATACGATATCGGAACGGTGCAGTTGTAGATATTCGTCCAGACTTTACAGAGCCTTTTAAGGTCTCTGCTATCATTAGTCTACGTTATATAAGACAGAACTTATCGTCGTTCAAGGATATACCCATCCTAGGATTAGCTAGATAATCTTAGGCGGCAATTTTTCTAGCATTTTTGCCGAACACGTAGCCGACCCTCAAGTATCCGTATACTATGCTCTCGAGTTCCCCCTAATATATATTGGTCCACAGGGTTATCTATTTCTTTAGTGTTGCCCTCCCGTCTTGTATCGCGTCTAGGGTTATCGCAATAGCCTAGATCTTAACCCGGAAACAGCTATACTCTACCCTTAATGATTATATTGGAGTACCTTAATCCAATCTACAGTAGCTATTCACCAATTCTGGTCCTCCTTCTAGTCTTCTTAGCATGATTGTCTCGGCGCCATTTACTTACCTCTAGGAGCAAGGTCGGGATTGATGCTATCTATCTGCCGGCGCCTCGAAAGGGCCAAGATGAATGCGGAAATCGAAAAGAAATCCAAATGCGCAGACGGGCCGTTGATGGAATAAAGCTTCATGCGTCCAACGAAGGTACTAGGCGGAGATAGAGCCTCTGCCGGCGAATCTGAGGACCAGTTAGGAAAGGTAGCACCTTTGCCAGAAGTATTTAACTGTCGAATCAGCCTTGGTACCAATTGTATTTGGACCTCGAAGAATAGCTCCCGCCTTGAAGGAGCTAGCGAGCATGGATTCGCGCCAAGTTCGGTCTTATACAGATACACCTATTGGGGAAGATTCTCTTGATAACAATATGGAGTAGCTGTTGGAAGGTCTGGAGGTAAATATGAGGGTCTGACTGCCAAGGGCGGAGTGGGTAATGCACAGAACCATTTCATACGTCCGTCAGAACCGTGCACTAATGGCTATAGAGTGTTGGCCTCCTCGAGCACATCAATTTTATGAAATGAAAAGATGTAGCGAATGACAGTGTCTCCAACTTAGTAGAATAATTTTAATTCCTACAATTTCCTAACGATCACTAGCCCTTATCTGCACGTGCTGGTCTCCCCCGTTTGCCTCCCCGCTGCACCTGGTGTTTCGCCTCAAACTTCCGTAGCAGTCCCTATGCGTTTCCTAACTCGCATTCGAGCAGCTATGTCTCCTTCTAGTATACCTTGTATTTATAGCCCTTTCCCCTTCGTCTCTTGCTAACGATCCTTACGATCTCCTACTCTTCTTTATCTAATGCCGAACCTTCTTCGTCCTGATACTGCTTAGCGAGTGGTGGGGGGACGCTTATAGCGTGAGGGGGATAGACGGTCGCTATTATTCCGTAATCACCTCTACAGGTAGCCTGCTCAACTCGATCCCGGCATAGTGCAACACTAGAAGAGATCGGACGATTAATGGGGGTGGGGGTAGGTTTGGTGGTGGGAGGACTCATGTAACTGCGTGTCTTTGGCTGTTCCTTCGGATGGGAGCTTTGGAGGTGTATGGTATCAATCTCAGACTCTACACTCGTGGCTCTAGTAGAAGCGCCAGTTTCGCCAGTCTTTTCGTCGCCATCCTCCACCACAATAGGGTCATCTGAAATACGTCAGCAGAAATCTCGGGTACTGGTTAGAAATACCCTTAGGGGGGGGGCACACCTTGACTATTACCAGCTTCACTGGATCGACTTAAGCTCGTTGTTTTCTTGTATTGCGGGAATGTTCGCGAAAAGGGAGGCCGTCTAAAAACAGGCTTAGGTTGCGATCGGATCCGTACGAAATTAAGGCCGCTTGATTTATTATCGGTATTATCTCTCTTGTCGATCACGATCGCGGCTTTCTGGAGTCATTAAATGCACCCGTAGGGGCTGGTACCTGCGTACTGACCTGCACGCTGGGCCTTCTTCAACCTGTGTACATATTCTCCACTCTCGTTCAAACCTGCATTGTCTGCTGTGCGCTTGGAGGAACCTCGAATGTCGGTAGCGTCTATAGCTATTACAGGCTCAACGTCCGTATGGGTCGCTAGGCTCCACACCCATGAGGAGCCAGCCGGATCTGCCACCGATCCTACGGCGTCCTCTCGGAGCGGAGACCGCCACGAAACCAGTGCTGGTTCAGGATTTGGCGACGCAATAGGCGATCGGAGAGTATATGGGATGATGTTGTCTGTGCAGCTCGCTCTTTTGTCCCCTTTCTCTTTCCTTCCACAGAAGTAACGAGGCTCGATATTTTTGAAGCTGATATCTATCTCGCATATCGACGAGAGGAGGGGACTAGGCAGTAGAGGAGGATAAGGAGGAGGGTCAGAGATAGGATCTTCTGTCTTATCGCGGAGGAGGGAACATCTAGATATGCGCTAACTATTAGTACTAAGATCCGCTAGCTGGGGCTTTAAGGGTCGTACCCAGCTTCTGAGCCTGCTATAGAAGTCCAAGGAGTGTTAAGGAAGTCGTGTCGCCGGCCTTACTTAGTAGTCGAGCCGTCGCTTCTAGAGTGGACTCTACTGCTGCTATCGGTATTCGTACCGTTATCGCCACTTGGTCTTAAGCCCGATTGTTGCCACTCTTGTACTCTTCCGGCACCGAGTATCGGTTCCTCGAAGGATGGAAAGCTTTCTTCTTCCTCTCCGCCGCCTTTACTTCGGCTACCCCTGAGATCGAGTCCGTTTGAGGGAACTGGAGCTATTATTCAAGGCCTCTAAGAAGCGAAGACGGCGATTATTACCTCCGGCGTATAATTTAGTACCTTTAAGATCCATTGCGTGCTTATAGGATAACAGATTAAGAGGATCCTTCGACGACGAGCTAGTCGAATCAAGGACTTCGATCGGACCGTAGTCGTTAAGGGGTCTACCCTATCCGCCGTTAGATCTAGGAATCCTAGGGGTATATCCCTGTCCGCAGATAATGGGAGTATTATTAACCGAGGCTATAGACGGTCCTTTGCCAGCCAAATCCGCTTTAGTAGGGGGTTAGTAGAATTGGATAGAATCTAAGTTAATCGATATTATTATATATCAAATGTAGATAAAGGAGCTGTATGTGGAGAGTCTAGAGTTAGAAATCTAAGATACCCAGAATAGGGTAAAATGAGGATTATATGTGCTTCTGAGTCGTTACCTATAGCGGCGGTACCGAGTCTGTACTCTTCCCGGCTAAGAACCCTCTAAAGACGTCATCTTAGTACTATCTCCCTTATCCTCGCACCTGCCGCCTGCTCCTCTCTAACAACCTCGACTCGCAGACCTCTAGTCAATACCGCTCGGTCCTCACTCATCTGCCTTACACCCTGCGGCACGTGCTGGCGCAGTCTCTCGACCCTTGTTGCTTCGCATACAATCTATATCGTATACCGACCAAAGGTTCTTCACTACGCCCCTCGGAGATATCCAACTGTGGAGCCAGGTCAGCTGCAGCTGCAGCTACCCAGGTATTATACGCTAGGACTTCTGCAATAGATCAAAGGTACTGCATCGTCTCCGATCCACGGCAAAAAGTGAGATCACCGTCTCAAGGCCACGTCACTAGAATGAGGTGAATGCGGGAACTTGCCAGACAAACACGCGAATAATACTATCGATCAAGGCGAGTATACCATATTTTGACTCTATTCCTTAATTTTGACTCACCGCTATTACTCGGCGCATGCTTAGCCCCCCTCATACTATGTCACCCGATTACGGTTAAGGGGCGATCCCTATCTACTCGGCCAGGTAGACTTTTCAGGAGGTATTCCTCTTATTGGTTATATAGTAGTCGTCTTCGGGTTAGGTAGTTGCTTCGCGCTGTAGTACTCGCCGTAATCTGAAATTTCCTACCAATGTCGTCGCAGAGTCGCAGATTAGCTAAACGGTAGTAAAACAGTGGCTGGTATAGAAATACCGAAGTAGGAAGGTCTAAAGCAGTAGAGTCGAGCGACGAGGCGCTCTACTATAGTTAAAAAAGGAATCGTCTCCGTTTGTTAGGAGCTGAGTTGTAGCGCGGCCGACAAGGTATAAGGTGGCGAATTAGAGCGTTCACCTTTATCGCTAGCTCCAGCCGTAGGCGAAAGTAGGCAGGCCAAGAGACGGCAAGAGTAAGAGGTATAGCAAAGTAATCCCGAAAGGAAAGGCTATTCAGCAAAATACCTTATGCAAAGCTCAAAGTATAGCAATCGGCGATAGTCGGTAGAAGCTAGCTAGGTAGCCAGGGATGGGAGAGGTTGCGCAGATCCTTGCAATACGAGAAGGAGCGAGGGGGTGGCAGAGAGATGTGGAAAAAAGATGAAGGAGGAAGTAGGAAAGCAGCGAGGGAGCAGGTCTTTATACCTTGGAGAAAGCAGCGGGTGGGGCGATGCTGTGCGCCTTGCCTAAAGACGCGACGCTAAACCCGAAAGGGCCGCGCTTGGCCTGGAAGCAGGAAAGAGCGGCCATTTCACCGTGACGCAGATTATTTTTAAAAGTCTTTTTTTTTAATATATCTTATTTTTTATTCTATCTATATATTAATAATAATATATAATTATTGGATTGGATTGGAATTTATACTCGTGTCTATCTAACTATGTGAAAGATAATTACGGGAATCTCTGTGGCGATGATATAAGGAAAACCTTCGTGGCATCGCTACTACCAGGGTAAAAAACCTTACCGTACTCCTACTTGCCTCTACTGTTCTGAGTCTGTATACCACCTTCGACTGCTACCGCTCGGGGCTCCTTGCACTCGCGTTTCTCTACCCTATCTGTGACTTTACTAGCGCCCCCTAGGCTGCTCTACCTCCATATAGCTAGTCTTTTACTAGGGAGTACTAGCCTAGGAGGCCGGACTAAATTAACTATCTAGCTAACGCCCTCGCCCCTTTTAGGGTGGTTAGTATTCTCCGTAGGTTACTTATCCCCGCGGATTCTAGAAGTGTCGGCCTAAATCGTCCTAGCCTTAGATAGAAGATAAGGATGTGTTTGGTATCCTATTTCGGCTAGCCATATTCGTAGCTGGCTATATGGATACCCGGGACCCTGTAGCGGAAGAGGAACTGTGCGAGCCCGATCTTCTCCGTTCTCATCTGGATTAGGGTGGAGCTCTCGGCTTTCGCGAGGTTGCAGTGAAGTGTCCTCCTCGTTTTCTAGTCTTTCGGACCCTATACTGGCGTCCTCTCATTTTCGGGTATACCCGCGCGATAGCCTTCCTATACGGTGCGCCAGGCTGTGTCACCCTAGCCCCATAATCTTCCCCTTATCGCTTCCCTTTCCTTTCTTTCTCTTTTCCCTACGCCGTGTTACTCCCTCCCCCCTCTCCCGGGGAGGGCGCTCTCGGCCCACGAGCATTTCTCTACTGCTGGTGCCGGTGGGGCCTTTACCCTACGACCTCGTTTCCCCCGGAGTGCTCTGCGGATACGTGCATTTCCTATTTTCGTGACTTCGTGCACGCCTCTAAGGGCCTGGTGACGGAGGACCGCTAGGTCCATAGAGATCTGCATAGGGTGAACTCCTGTCTCTGCTTCCAGTTCCCTGGTGTTCGTCACTTTGTACGCTCCCGAGACATATCTTAGGCATTTATTCTGGGTCACCCCTAGCTGTCTTCCTGGTATTTTTGTCGCTCCCCGTGTACCTGCCGGGTTATACCAGATAGCCGCCGCGTATGTCATCGCCGGCCGTACTACTACCTAGTATACTATGCGTGCTCGGTTTAGCGTCGTCCCCTATATCGAGGCAGCCGTCATTGATAGCGCGAGGTATTGGGACGCCATCTTGGCCTTTACCCTCTTGAGGTGGGGGCCCCACCTCAATTTTCCATCCACGTGTAGGCCTAGGACCCGTATACTACCCTTTGGCTCTATGACAGTCGCTCCTAGGTCTACCACGGCTCTTATATTGAAGCGCTTTGGCCTTCTAGTGAGGTATACTAGCTCGTATTTCTTAGGGGCGAAAGTCGCCCCATATATTTTCGCCCACTTTAAGCACACCTCGTGGGCCGTCTTAAGCGTCGCGCAGTTAGCTTCCGTACTCTTTCCGTACGCTAGTAGGTGGACGTCGTCGATAAAGCCGCCGACTTGGAGGTTTAGCTTCAGCCTCGAGTACTCCTCGATAAGCGGCGCGTTGAAGAATAGGAACAATACAGGGGACACCGGGGGTCCTTATAGGATCCCCGTCTCCGCTGGCTCCACTCCACTTGTTTTCTGCCCTAGTGTTATTAACGTTACTCTCTCTATAAGAAAGCTCGACGTCCAGTTTACTATCCAGGGAGGGACCCCTTTAGATTTGAGGTTGTGGAGGAGCCGCTCGTGGGATATATTATCGAATACGCCTACCACGTCTAGAGAGAGCAGGCTGGCCACGTATTGTTTACCGCTGCCCCACACTATGTGTACCGTATTGACTATTGTCTCTAGGGCTATCTCGGTAGACCGTCCTCTCCGTGCGCCCATCTGTTCAGGAGGGAGGAGGTTGTGTTCCTCTACATAGTCGCTGAGTCTCTTGGCTACGACCGCTTCTAGAGCCTTCCCCAAAGTGCTTAATAGGGCGATCGGTCGGTATAACTTTGGCTCCGAGTAGTCGTCTTTGCCCGGTTTACGGAGGACTATTATATTGGCGACTTTAAACTCCCTCGGGTAGTAGCCTAGGTCTATATATACCTGGAAGAGCCTAGTAAGCTGTAGGAGGGCCTCTCCCGCGACTAACCTTAGGAATCTGTTCGGCATCCCGTCTATCCCTAGGGCCTTGTCCTATTTTGGGCGGAAGATAGCTATCCTAACCTCCTTTTCTATCAGCTCCACGGTTATCTCCGCCGGGTTTGGGTAGACTGTATCCTCGATATCGGCGAGGTCTGCCTGTAGGGGTGGTGGGAAGAACGTCCTCCGAAGTACTCCGACCTTACCTTCGAACGATCCCGCTAGACCGGCTTCCCCGTCCCTAAGTGCTGGGAACTTGGGCAGTGGCTTTGGGTTCATACTATTCTGTCTGGCCCACTTGGCCAGCCCCCAGACTCCCCTCTGTGACTCCCCTGCTTCGTGGACCCCTCGTCTGAAGTCGAGCGTCTTGGCTCTGCTGATTACCTTGTTCCGGTGTTTCACAGCCGCACGCCATTCCTCTTCCCTACGGTCACCGCGGCTTTTCTGATATTCGGCTGCAAGACGTTTCGCCTGCCTCGCTACAGTCTTGGTTCCAGAACGATCGAGCTTTATCTGATGGTTTGGCCTATGGAACGGTCTCTTCTACCACTTTCCTTAGGCCTACCATAATATCTTCTAGGTGCTCGTCTATTTCCGCTCTGGTCTTTAGCTGGTTAGGGGGTAAGGAGTGGACTAGCTCCCGAATCGCGGTCTTCACGGTTTCCGGCTTTACTGTTTTCTACGCCCTTCTCTTGGTGGTAAGGGCCTCCTCTATCAATAGGTCGAGCTCTGTATATACTGGGAAGTAGTCGGAGCCCATCTATAGGTCTGGTCGTACCCTATACGATTTCACTGCCTCGGTTAGCCCCGGCGTCGTAAAGATAAGGTCTATAACGCTCTCGCTCCCCCTCGCCCTCCAGATCACCGAGTCCTCGGGGAGCGCGAGGTTTATATCCCCCCCCGCGGTTATCTCCAACAGCTCGTCCGCTTCCTTGTGGTAGCTAAACCTTCCATGGTTATTCCAGTTCGGGTAATAAAGGTTGAAGTCTCCTAATACTACGCGATCTCTCTGTCCCTATAACTCTTTCCTTAGCACTAGAAGGCTTGATGGGTTGTCGTTAGTAACCAGGGACGGGCTAGGGTTATACACGTTAAGGATCTGAATCGTCTCCTCCCTTATAGCCCCATTTCTCCCTTTAAGCTTTATAGTGACGGCACATACGTCCTTGGACAGGGATATCTCCTCCCATATATTGATATCGATCCTTTTGTTGACGTATAGGTATACCCTTATACCCGCTTCACCCCTGTGTGACAGGAAGAAGTCACTAGTCCCGGGGTTGTATGATGACTTCGTGTGTACGTTCTACTAGGGTTCCTAGATTACTAAGACGTCGGCCTCCTTTACCTCTAGGTCGTTGAGCAGCGTCGTTATCGTTCCCAGTTCGCCTCTTATATTGTACTGCAGTATTGTCAGGGTCCGGTTTTCCGTCATAGGGAAATTGGTGTCTGGGAGTTCTGTTCTTGGGTGTCTTGCATCTGAACATCCTAGGCTTCCGACGGTTGAGCCCCCCCCCGCTAGTCCACAGTTTCCGGTCCCGGCCGGGAGTTTCAGTGATGTTTGGCCAGCCTCTTTTATCGTGAATCTTCCCGGTCTTCCTACCCTTGTAGCCCTCCTAGGCGCTCCTGAATCCTCCTCTTCGCGGCCGCTCCCCGCGTCGGTCACGTCCCGTGATCTCCTCTTCCTAGACGTGACTACTGTGAAGCCGTCTACGTTCCGTGGTACTTCGGTGGACTTTGTCTCTCTCGGGTTGAGGGCCGTCGTTGGCCTTATCATTAGCTTCCTCGCGACCTTCTCGGTTTCTTGCCTCTTTCTCGGGCATATCTTCTGGTACGCTGCGTGGCCCCGGCCTCCGTATGCCGCGCACGCCTTGTGGGCCCTAGGAGCTATCTTGTTGTGCTCCCTAGTGTCGTGTCTTTGGTTGCATTCTGCGCATCTGGTTTCATTTTTGCAGTGTGCAGCCATGTGGCCCCACTCTTGGCAATTGAAGCACTGTGCTATGCCGTGCACGTAGTGCGACACCTCCTTCGCCTCCCCCGCCTTAACCATGCCTCTCAGCACTAGCCCGGAGGCCATGTCTTCTGTGGCGACATCGATGATCAGCGACGAGTAGCGCTTCTTACCTCCTCCCCGCGCTAGTCTCCCCGTACTCGCCATCCACTTCGCCTTCACTACCTCTAGGCCTGGGTGTAGTCTCCCGTTATCCTCTTGTATCTTCTTTTTCGCGGCTTCCTTGTTTTCCGTATCTACCGCCTCGATCCTTATCCCGTGCGCTACTACGGTATAGGTCTTTTTTGTTGAAAAGTGGCCCCCAAGTCGGTAATTAGCTTGCAGTCAAAATGGAGCTATAAACCACTAGAGAAGAAACCAGGGGTCCAACCGTGGATATATGCGCAGGCCTGCTATTGGAAGGTAATGCAAGGGGTAGCCTCTCACGAGGCCTACATAACTGGCCTACACCCACCTGTGTAGACTTTTTCTTTATGCCGGTTTGCACTCATTATTCGTTTGCGATCCTTCCTAATTAGGAATAGCGCCGAAGAAATAGCCCTAGCCCTAAGCTATCAGAATAGTGTAAACAATCGTTTCCACCAAAGTTATTCGTCATAATCCAACAGGTTATGAGCCCGGTCAGCCATTGACTGGGTATTATCACTTCCGCACACCATTATGGACGAGACTCTCATTCCTGACAGTGTTATAGACCGCCGTTTGAACACTGAGAGGCCATTGGAGTCGACTGAGGGAGGAAACGAATCGCCATTGCCTGGGGGCAATGACCGTGCATCCGCTGGTATGGGATCACCAGCGTTACCAAAAGGAGACCCGGATATGAAAAGAGAAACGAGGATCAAGATGGTTCGCCAAGAGGGAGGAGACCCTTAGTGGAAGACGACACCTACGGCAACGCATACGATGGCTCCAA
>BLJB01000275.1:0-144177 GCA_013423325.1 Usnea hakonensis | reverse complement strand
GCCTAGGGGTTTGGGGGGTGTACGCGTAGGGGAAGGGGGTGTACGAATAGGCCTGGCCTAAATTGTGAAGCGTTGGGAACTCTCTAGGCCTGATGGGCCCGAGATCCCGGTGCAGATCCACCTAAAAATTCCTTAAGTTCCTTCCAGAAAGTGGAGAGAATAATGGGGGACCTCGGCCGGACTACGGACGCAGGGAGATAAAGACTGACGCTAATCTGAAAAGAGGCTTAGCCCTTTCAACCACCAATCCACCAAAACGCCTGTTGTGTCTGCAATAGCTAGACACTTTCTCCACCAAGCTCCCAACACTCCAATGGGTGTTGTGTCAAGGCTTTGCTAATCCAACGACGGCCATATTATTTGGCATATTCTATACTCATACCTTTAATCATTCCTCCTGGAATATCCTCATCTTCCTTCTTTCTCTATCGTCTGGACTTTCCTTCCGGCGCATTTCATTGCCTGGAGCCAAGCTTCTTCAAAACGAAATACTTCTTTAATCCAATTCGTAGCTCTAATATAATACAAAGGCCATCTGTCAAAGCTCCAACATATCTGTTGGCATTCACATCACTACAACGACTCCTGACTATTTCCTCAACCACACGCGACACCCTTTCGTCCTTTGGACGGAAATCCCCCCTCAGTCATGACCCCCGAGGTCGAGCAGGAGTTGGCACATACGCTCCTGGTCGAACTCCTGGCATACCAATTTGCGAGCCCTGTGCGATGGATCGAGACCCAAGATGTTATCCTCGGTGAGAAGGTCACTGAGCGGATCGTCGAAATTGGCCCTGCGGACACCCTGGGGGGCATGGCAAAGAGAACACTTGCCTCTAAATACGAAGCTTATGATGCGGCCAAGTCAGTACAACGCCAAATCTTATGCTACAACAAAGATGCCAAAGAAATCTACTATGATGTAGACCCAGTCGTGGAAGAAGATGCGCCCCCAGCGGCTGGTGATGCCTCAGCTCCCACTTCATCTTCAACCCCCGTGAAACCTTCTGCTCCAGCAGCTGCAGCTGTGGCCCCACCCCCAAGTTCTGGACCGGCGGCAGCTGTAGAAGATGTTCCAGTTCAAGCGGTCGACATTGTCAGGTCTTTGATTGCCCAGAAATTGAAGAAGCCGATCTCAGAAATACCACTAAGCAAAGCTATCAAAGATCTGGTGGGAGGTATGTAGTACCTCGTTGCTGAATTCAGAGACACAGCAGCTGATCTAGTCCGACTCGCAGGCAAATCTACCCTCCAAAATGAAATTCTTGGAGATCTCGGCAAGGAATTTGGCTCGACGCCTGAAAAACCGGAAGATACCCCCCTCGACGAGCTTGGTGCCTCAATGCAAGCCACATTCAATGGACAGCTGGGCAAGCAGTCCTCGTCGCTGGTTGCAAGGCTTGTTTCCTCTAAGATGCCCGGCGGTTTCAATATCACGGCCGTTCGCAAATACCTAGAGACTCGATGGGGATTAGGCGCTGGACGGCAAGACGGCGTGTTGCTACTTGCTTTGACTATGGAGCCTGCATCTCGTTTAGGGTCAGAGCCTGATGCCAAGGCATATCTTGACGACACAGTGAACAAGTACGCTTCCAGTGCTGGCATTAGCCTTTCGGCGCCTACAGCCGCTGGTGATGCGGGCGCTGGTGGAGGAGGTATGATGATGGATCCTGCTGCAATTGATGCCCTCACGAAAGACCAGAGAGCGCTTTTTAAACAGCAATTGGAGCTCTTTGCACGGTACCTCAAGATGGACCTCAGAGCTGGTGACAAGGCTTACGTTGGCTCTCAAGAGTCACAGAAGATTCTTCAGGCGCAATTGGACCTCTGGAACACCGAGCATGGCGAGTTCTATGCCAATGGGATTGAGCCTTCATTCAGCCAATTGAAGGCTAGAGTCTACGATTCCGCGTGGAATTGGGCTCGTCAAGACGCACTCTCCATGTATTACGACATTATATTTGGGCGATTGAAAGCTGTCGATCGTGAGATCGTCAGTCGGTGCATTCGCATCATGAATCGATCCAATCCACTACTACTCGACTTTATGCAGTACCACATGGACACATGCCCAACCGAGCGAGGAGAAACATACAAGCTGGCTAAGGAGCTCGGGAAAGAGCTGATCAACAACTGTAAAGAAGTCCTCGGCCAAGCTCCAGTATACAAAGACGTTGCAATACCTACTGGACCACAAACTACTGTCGATGGGCGCGGCAACCTTGACTACGCGGAGATCCCGAGAGCTAGCGCGCGTAAACTTGAGCATTACGTACGAGAGATGGCCGATGGAGGCAAGCTTTCAGAGTACGGAAATCGGACCAAGGTGCAAAACGACCTCAGCCGGATCTATAAGCTCATCAAGCAGCAACACAAGCTGTCGAAATCGTCACAGCTCCAGATCAAGTCTCTATACGAGAACGTGATTCGCTCTCTCGCGATGAACGAGGGACAGATAATGCCGGTTGAGAATGGTAAGCCAAACGGGAAATTGATGAATGGCCACGCGAAAAAGGGGGGCAAGAATGGTTCCCGCTTGGCAATGAACGGACACGTGAAGCAAGGCAAAGTGGAGACAATACCGTTTCTGCATCTCAAGAGAAAGGATGAGCATGGTTGGGAATATAGTAAGAAGCTCACTGGCCTTTATCTTGAAGGCCTAGAGCATGCTGCCAAAGAGGGTGTCACATTTCAGGGTAAAAATGCCCTGATGACGGGAGCCGGTGCTGGATCGATCGGTGCCGACGTCCTGCAAGGCCTGATCAGCGGTGGCGCTAAGGTCATCGTGACCACCAGCAGGTTCTCTCGCGAGGTCACTGAATACTATCAATCGATGTACGCGCGATATGGTTCCAGTGGCTCGCAGCTTGTCGTCGTGCCCTTCAATCAAGGGAGCAAACAGGATGTTGACGCACTGATTGAGTATATCTACGACAACAAGAAAGGCTGTCTCGGCTGGGATCTCGACTATGTCGTCCCTTTCGCCGCAATTCCAGAGAATGGTCGGGAAATCGATAGCATTGATTCGAAGTCTGAGCTTGCCCACCGTATCATGCTGACCAACGTTCTGAGGCTCCTTGGTAGCATCAAGACCCAGAAGCAGGCGCGGGGCTTCGAGACTCGACCAGCCCAAGTTATCCTTCCCCTTTCCCCTAACCACGGTACCTTTGGTAATGATGGTCTATACTCAGAATCCAAATTGGCGCTCGAGACCCTCTTCAATAGGTGGCACTCAGAAAGCTGGGGCAACTTCCTCACTATTTGCGGTGCGGTTATTGGTTGGACTCGGGGCACTGGACTCATGTCTGGCAATAACGTCGTTGCCGAAGGAGTAGAGAAGTATGGTGTCCGTACATTTTCCCAGCAAGAGATGGCTTTCAATCTCCTTGGACTAATGTCGCCAACAATTGTCAATCTTTGTCAAGTGGAGCCTGTCTTTGCTGATCTCAATGGCGGTCTCCAATTTATCCCGGACCTCAAGAATCTCATGACCAATCTTCGCAAGGAGATCATGGAAAGTAGCGAAGTCCGAAAAGCCGTGACCAAGGAGACTGCAATCGAGAACAAGATCGTAAATGGAGAAGATAGCGAAGCACTATACAAGAAGGTGACCGTTGAGCCACGTGCCAACATCAAATACCAGTTTCCGGAACTGCCAGACTGGAAGAATGACATTGAGCCTCTTAACGGCAACCTCAAAGGAATGGTCAACCTTGACAAGGTTGTCGTCGTCACGGGCTTCTCTGAGGTCGGACCATGGGGCAACTCCCGGACGCGGTGGGAGATGGAAGCTTATGGCCACTTCTCGCTCGAAGGATGTGTCGAGATGGCCTGGATCATGGGCCTCATCCGAAATCATAACGGTCCACTTAAAGGCAAATCATATTCAGGCTGGGTGGATGCCAAATCTGGTGATCCCGTTGATGACAAGGACGTCAAGGGCAAATATGAAAAATACATCCTGGAACATTCTGGTATTCGTCTCATTGAGCCTGAGCTCTTCAATGGCTACGATCCAAACAAAAAGCAGCTCTTGCAAGAAATTGTGATCGAAGAGGATCTTGATCCGTTTGAATCATCCAAGGAAACCGCCGAAGAATTCAAGCGGGAGCATGGTGAAAAGGTTGAGGTGTTCGAAGTTGCTGCCTCAGGGGAATTCACAGTCCGCCTAAAAAAAGGAGCAACTCTACATATCCCCAAAGCGCTGAAGTTCGATCGTCTCGTCGCTGGTCAAATACCCACTGGCTGGAATGCAAAGACCTACGGCATACCCGACGATATCATCTCCCAAGTCGACCCTGTCACACTCTATGTCCTTGTCTGCACGGTCGAATCCCTCCTTGCATCCGGTATAACCGACCCGTATGAGTTCTACCAGTACGTTCACATCTCAGAGGTTGGAAATTGTATAGGTTCAGGCATCGGTGGGACTACTGCTTTGCGTGGAATGTATAAAGACCGATTCATGGACAGGCCACTGCAAAAAGATATTCTTCAAGAGTCATTCATCAATACAATGAGTGCGTGGGTCAACATGCTATTATTATCATCTACTGGCCCAATCAAAACCCCCGTTGGTGCATGTGCTACCGCAGTTGAATCAGTCGATATTGGCTACGAAACTATTTTGGAAGGGAAAGCTAGGGTCTGCTTTGTTGGCGGTTTTGATGACTTCCAGGAGGAAGGCTCCTATGAGTTCGCCAACATGAAAGCCACAAGCAACGCCGAAGATGAGTTTGCTCACGGAAGAACACCAAAAGAAATGTCTCGTCCCACCACTACCACTCGAAATGGTTTCATGGAGTCACAAGGATGTGGTATGCAGGTGATCATGAGTGCTCAGCTTGCATTGGATATGGGTGTACCAATTTACGGGATCCTTGGTCTTACCGCCACTGCCACAGACAAGATTGGCCGGTCTGTACCAGCTCCTGGTCAAGGTGTATTGACCACAGCACGCGAAACCCCGTCGAAATTCCCATCACCTCTTTTAGATATCAAATACCGAAGGCGCCAGCTCGATATGAGAAAAGCACAGATCAAGCAATGGCATGAGTCTGAGCTTATGTACCTACAAGATGAGGTCACCGCTATGAAAATACAAGGCAGTGATTTCAATGAGTCTGAATACATGCAGGACCGGGCTGCCCACATTGAGCGGGAGGCCACTCGCCAAGAGAAAGAAGCAACATTTAGCTTGGGCAACAACTTCTGGAAAGAAGACTCGCGGATAGCACCCCTTCGGGGAGCACTCGCTACCTGGGGTCTGACAATTGATGATCTTGGTGTTGCCTCATTTCACGGAACATCGACAGTCGCCAACGATAAGAACGAGTCCGATGTCATCTGCCAGCAGATGAAGCATCTTGGCCGTAAGAAGGGCAACGCTCTTTTAGGTATCTTCCAAAAATATCTCACTGGCCATCCAAAAGGCGCTGCTGGTGCTTGGATGTTTAACGGTTGTCTGCAAGTCCTCAACAGCGGTCTTGTACCCGGCAACAGAAATGCGGACAATGTTGATAAGGTCATGGAGAAATTCGATTACATTGTCTATCCCAGCCGCTCCCTCCAAACCGATGGTGTCAAAGCCTTCTCTGTCACCTCTTTCGGTTTTGGCCAAAAAGGAGCACAGGCCGTTGGCATCCACCCAAAATACCTCTTCGCTACCCTCGACCAAACACAGTTCCAAACCTATAAGCAAAAGGTTCAAGCACGACAAAAGCGCGCTTACCGGTATTTCCACAATGGTCTAATCACAAACACTCTGTTCGTCGCCAAGACACAATCTCCGTACGCCGACACACAACAAAGCCAAGTCTTCCTCAATCCCAACGCGCGTGTCACCATGGACAAGAAATCCCACGAGCTCACGTATCCCATCGCTCCTCACAAAGCCCACGACACCAAGACCGAACAGGCCCGAGAGATGGCTGAATCTCTGATCAAAGCCAATGCATCGGAAAATTCGAAGATCGGCGTCGACATCGAAGATATTAAGGCCATCAACATCGATAACGAAACATTCGTTGACCGCAACTTCACACCTGCTGAGCAAGCCTATTGCCGAAAAGCAGGCAACCCACAAGCCAGCTTCACAGGTAAGTGGAGCGCGAAAGAGGCCGTCTTCAAGAGTTTGGGCGTACCGAGTAGAGGGGCAGGAGCTGCGATGAAGGACATTGAGATTGGGAATGATGACAATGGTGCACCGTTTGCTACTGTGAGTCCATGCGCGATCGTTCCACCTAGATACGTACCAAAAGCTAATGAATGTGCAGCTCCACGGTGACGCCAAAACCGCAGCCAACAAAGCCGGCGTCAAGGGCGTGGAAGTGAGCATCAGCCATAACGACGCCCAGACTATCGCGATTGCTGTTTCGAAGTTTTCATAGATAGAAAAATGTTTTTTTCCAGGCAAAACATACATTCGCAGACTGTGCATAGGGAGGGGAGAACTGGCTTTAATTGGCAAAGAAAAGCAAGGAGGCGTGCTCGGTGTACCTTAGCAACCCTGCCGGGGCTTTATATCTGGCTCTGGTTTGGCTTGGCTGCCGTTGTGGATTTGATTAGCAAACAGGGTTATCGCTCCTTGTGTTTTGATAGAGTAGGTGTAGGAAGGTACATAGATATAATTCATGACTCTGAGAAACGAACAGCTCTTCTGTTCAACATTTCATCAAGTACTTACACATTAGGTTGAGAGATAAAATATCGTTTCATTTCGTATTCACCGTCATGCAAATCAAGTTTTTTTTTGGGATTGATTGACTGCATAGTAACTTTCGCTTGAATCCCATTGTTCCTCATAACCCACGCATTTTTGAGAAATCTGCCCAAGGGACAAGGCAAAAAGGGCACCCTCGAGGATCTCTGGCCCATTGTCGGGAATGGAACACGCTATGCTGCATCTCCTTCAATCCGTACCGGCCAGTAACGATAAACAAATGCATGCGCTGTGCAGCCGGCACCCTCCTGCCCTTGCTCTCCCTCTCCCCGCTCCGCTAACCCTAGATAAAAAAGGTGCCCATTGGAGCACTAATAATCATCAACGAAAGCCCCTACCCTACCTCACCTCCTCTCCCTTTTCACGGATCCACAGGCATCAATTTCCTCGTCGCCTTGTCGAATCGCGAATACTGTCTCATGAGCGCCGTGAAGCGCGTCTTCTGCTCCGTCGTCGCAACGGCGCCCTTGAAGCAAGCGAGAAGTTCCCCGACCGTTATGCCGGTTGGGGGGATCTTGGAGCGGACTTCTTCGCCCGTGGGGAAGGGGGCTGTTTGGGTGGTGGGTAGTTCGGCGGGCTGTGAGGGTGGGGGTGCGGGGGAGGGACCTAGATTGAGAATGGTGATGTTAGTTGGGGCTAGGTTTTGGATGGTTGGGTCTTTTGATCGGGAAGGCGGGAGGGGGAGGGTGATTGGGTTCGCTTCTTGTATGTGCCGGAGGAGCGCATCGGATAGTGCGCTGAGAGAAAGGGACGTACCAGGACTACCTGCCCGACTTGTTGCTTTGGTGGGCTTCGCGCCATTGGCAACATCCGGACTTCCAGCTCTGCTTCCATGCGGCGACCCGTTCTTGCTGGACATGGTTAGCTTCAGCTTTTTCTTGCGGGTCCCATCGCTCATGTCGCCGCCAGAGCCAGCATTGCCTTCAGTATCACTGCCGGAACCGTGGCGACGTTTTGCGGAGGTCTTGGGGTCCTTGCCGCTCGGTATGGGTGGGGATCCTGGACGGGAAGGCGCTTGTAGGGTTGACGAAGATTGGATTTGGGCGGCAACGAGGGGGTGCTTCTTCTTTTGCTTCTTGCGCGCGGATTCATTGCCGCTTGCTTCTGAATCAAGGGGCGATCCTGGTCGCTTCTTGAGGTTGTTGGAGGAAGTCGAGCGCTTGAGAGGATCGGCGTGCTTCGAGGGGCGGCCTGAGGGCGTATTGGTTCCAGAGGCGCCAGACGACTTGGATTTCTTCTTTTCCCTATCCGGAGTGTTCCTATTCTCGGCTTTTTTGCGCTCTTCTTCTTTCTTGAGCTCTTCTTCCTTCAGGCGCTCGGTTTCTGTGTCGTCGGTTTCGCTCTGAATAACCTGTCAGCGAAGAGCTAATACTGTTAGCGGACAATTTACTTGTGATGTATAGGGGTTGGCCGAAGAGTCGGAATCATAGACATAATTCTTTTCGCGTCTTTTCAAAGCCTTCTTGACGCTTTTGCCAAGCTTCTTCTGAGCCTCCTTCTCCTTTTTCTCCAGTAGCTCTTGCTTTTCGTACTCTTTCTCTTCCTTTAGGTCAAAAATGTTCGCCTGCAGTTGATCTTTTTTGATCCTCTCTTCGGCTTCTTTTGTGTCCTCGTCCTCTTCAAAGACCATATGCTCCTCGTCGTCTGCAAAGCGATCCTCTATGAAGTCGAGGTCGTCGGCATCAGCGTTCTCGTGCTTGACTTTGGGGACTGCAGATCCGCTGCCTCCACCGCCCTTCTCTGTTTTACCCAAAAACAGCTTTTTGCCGGCTTTCTTATTATCCAGCTCCGCCTGCCTCTGCAGTCTTGCTTGCTCTGAGTCCATAAACCAACGAGGCTCTTTGACTTTCTTGTTGAAACGGGTTTCCGCTTCATCTATGGTTAAAGTCTTGAATTGATTTTTCTGGGTGAATTTGTACCACTTTTGAAGAGGGGACACTCGAAATGCGCCATCTGGCCCTTGGTGCATCATAGCGTATGTGTCCGATAAGGCCGCTTCGTAGCTTCCCACCCAGGTATTCTTGTTGTCAAAGTCCTCCAAATGCCATGGTAGAGCTTCTTCGTAACGTAGCTGGGACTGTTTCTTTTGTGCATCCGTTTTGTCATTCCGATAGACCTGCTCTGTCTTTTTTTGAAAATTGCTAAGCTTCTTCCCACCTCCACTATTCACAGCGGGCGCCACTAAAGCCATGTCGGCCGCTCGTTGGGCTTCCCTCTCAGCCCTCAAGATGTCTTGTCTCTCCTTTTCTTTGTCATCCATACCTTCTGTGCCGCCAATAGCCTGGTCCTCACCCTTGACACCTGCTCCACCCGCTGGTGGTGCTCGAGGATCTCTTCGATGTAGTCTGACGGGCCGTTCGAATTCGCTGGCGTTTCTGGGGTCAACATTCTTTTTGCTTGGAAACCGCGCGACATGGTTCCTAAAGCCTTCCATCAAAGCTCGCTTTGTCATAACCAGCGGATAGTCGCGATACTCTCCGACCACAAGGGATGAAAACCCGCTGCTACCGTTTTCCGAGTAACTCGTAGGCGCAGGTGGCGGACGTGAGAATGCCGGGGTTGGTCGACCAGGATGTTGGGGCATCGCTTGCGTCTGTCCGGGAATAGGGGCTCTGATTCCATTAGCTTTCGCTTTCGGAATGGAAGATGCGAGCGGCGTCGTAGGCTGCTGTGGGCGCGGCTTCTGTCTGGCTTTAGGTCGCATCATTGGGTCTGCTTGTGGCCTCCGCTTTATGGGTCCCAGCGCGCCGTTAGGCGTTTGCCCTGGGGTACGCCCCGGGGTACGCTCGGCTGGTGAGGCACTCATGATGGTGGTGATCAAAGAAAGTGTGAGACTTGTGAGAAGCTTGGTAGGATGATGGTGACAAGTGGAACCGAGGGTGTTGAAGGTGAGAGGGGTCGGTGCAGTCCCAGCGCAGTAGCTGATCGTTTAAATCATGGCCTCATCCTACAGTCTCACAAGAGAAATACTACCGACAGCTATGCAAGAGAGCGCTTGCAAGTGAGTTGCAGCTTGTGAATGTACGTTGACGTTGTAAGTGTTGTCTTTGTCCATTCATGTGGGTCCGAGATTCCCTTACTTGAACTGCAGGCGGACTAGAGCAGCCCTACAACATATAAGCGCTTAGGCTACACTTGCCTTCGATCTAGCCGCGCGGCTCTTCCAAGCTTTCCAAAAGGTGGATGTTCTTTGTAAGTAAAGTAGGCAATTAATCCTTTTCGTATATGCAATTCTCTATCTTGTGGCGGTCAGGGAGAAGACAGCTAGATCTATCTTCAATCACTCGTCATAGAAAAGGGGAGAGGTGGAGTACAACTAACGATAATAAACATTCCACTCCCCCGTGCTAGCTAGAATGTATGGTAGCACAGGGCGGATACATGCATCGTTGACAAACTTGTGGCATAGAACCAGCTTTAAAGCTGCTGTTTGAGCCGGACAGTACGTTTGAGGTGAAATGCGTGCATCAATTCACAAGTGTTGATAAGATGCGGGCTTGAGAAATTGATTCCTATTGTCCTTCTATTCATGCCTTTTGATAGCCGGGTTGAGACTTATTAAGATCTACACTTGAAATCGTGAGTCGCATAATTCACATCCTTAACTAAAACCTGCCGAATGACAGCTCGGCGATCAAATGTATAGTTTGGATCTAGTATCTGGCCTATAAAACAGCAGTCATGTCAGGTGTTGAGGGCAGCTACGATGGATCTACGCCAGATGCATCTGGAAGCAGACCTCGTGTCAATCTACCGGCAATGCCCGTGCAGCGGGATTTTGCTCCCTGTAATGGCTACTATGTGGCCTCTGCCGAGCCAAATGCCATGTCTCAGAACAACTACTTTCCCAGCCTACCAGCCACGCCTCAAGTCAACATTCCCATAAGGCAAGCTCATACCGACCAGTCTTCTATAACACCACAGTCGTTGGCGAGTGACATCAATCTTGAGCACCATCTTCGTGGGATGATCCTTAGCAACGGCATACCGCCTGGGCCCTTTCCCACAAATACTGTCCATAATGGAAGCTATAGCTCTTATCAAAATGCTTCCAGGCAACCAAGCCAAACCCAGAGACGTCAACAGTTGGCGCAACTGAACCGGGATGTCTCGGTCGGTGCGCCATTGAATGGCCAAACTCCCCGTCGAACATCTAGGGCGCTAGATTCTGCCCGAGATCATCTCCCACCTCAAGTCCCAAATGAACAGTATTCGGCTCCCCATTGGCAAAGTCGTTCCCCTCATGGAGGTAAGAGATACAACAATACCCAGCATCAAGGAAGACAAAGTTCTCCTGCGCGCCAACATTCTTCTTATCAAATAAAAGTCTCTTCACTAACCCAGTCTGTTTCGATAGGTAACCAGGCCCACGGTCGGCCGCTCCCAACAGCCAGAC
Source organism: Usnea hakonensis (assembly GCA_013423325.1). Taxonomy (NCBI): domain Eukaryota; kingdom Fungi; phylum Ascomycota; class Lecanoromycetes; order Lecanorales; family Parmeliaceae; genus Usnea; species Usnea hakonensis. Next base: position 133,060 of record BLJB01000275.1, on the reverse strand, counting down.
AGCTATACAACCCTAATCCCTATGGCGTGCAGTCACAACGAGCAAATCACCCCCAGAACCAGCCCTCCCGAGCAAGTCCAGAAACACAGGTCGCTTATCTCTGGAATATGGCACAATTTCAGATAGCCCAATCAGAAATTAGTCGGGAAGAGTATCTAGAGAAGCAAGCATTGCGGCAGAGCCTGGAAAAGGTGTGCCGAGACGCAGTATCGGAGTATGAGTTGAACCGAGACAGAGACGGAGTCTTTGAGCCAAATAGTGTGGAATTGAAGTGCTTTGGGAGCCTCAGTACAACATTTGCTACGAAAGAATCGGACATGGATCTAGTCCTTGTCTCCCCTATGTCGACGCCGGAAACATCATCGCCAGACTCAGATCTTCCGAGATTGATTGAGAAGGCACTGCTTGATCTTGGCTATGGCGCAAGACTCTTGACAAGGACAAGAGTTCCAATTATTCGGTTTTGTGAGAAGCCATCCCCCACACTAGCGACTTTGCTTCTGGCTGAGCGCACAAAGTACGAGAAAGAGAGAGATGCACCACCCCCAGCGCCCAAAGTTCAAAAGCCGCCAAAGAAAGAGGAGAAGAATCTGGAGAAGCCTGACTCTACTGCTCCTCAGAACCAACCAAACGAGGTGGCACCCGATAGTGCAGTGCCTGAGGTTGAAGCCTTGAACACTGCCAAACCTGATGAAAATCGAGATCACGATGCATCCGAACGCGTCGAATCTTCTGCATCATCTGCACCAGATACCACACAAGCAAAGGGCGGAGGTCAATCCAAGGTAGCTGGGGAAGAACAATCTAAGAAAGCAACAGATGACCTGGAGCGTGACGACTCCAGCCTAATCGAAAAAACTGACGCAGAGCGAGCCCGCTTATACAGACTTGCAATACAGGATGGATGGTACGAACCAGAAGAGAGACGAATTATAAACAAATTTCTTTCGGCTTTGGAGAGGCATGGATTGCCAAAACCTCACAACACCCGACTAAACGAGCCCCATATTTTAACCTTCGACGTACGAAATACTAACTTCGGCGAAGGTGAGGAGGAGCTTCAGAGGACCCGTGCTGCGCTTCAAGACCTGCCAAATGTTCTTAGAAGATACCGCCCTCCTCCAGCAGCCCATCCTCTTGATTTTCCGAAAGAAGGGGTAGGCATCCAATGTGATATCAACTTCTCCAACCATCTCGCCTTACACAATTCTCATCTCTTGAAGTGCTACGCGTCTTGTGATCCAAGAGTCCGCCAAATGGTCCTTTTCGTCAAAGCGTGGTCGAAGAAGCGCAAGATCAACACTCCATATCATGGTACACTTTCATCCTACGGCTATGTGCTCATGGTATTGCATTACCTCGTTAATGTCGCAAACCCGCCCGTTGTACCTAATCTCCAAATTTCGCCGCTAATGCTGCAAGATGAGATGTCTGCAAAAGAAGTCTTGTTGGAAGGATACAACATTCAATTTTTCAGAAACGAAGAGAAGATCCTTGAGCTGGCTCATCAAGGGCAGTTGACCTTCAATCAAGAGTCCCTTGGATCATTACTGTGCGCATTCTTCCGCTATTTTGCTCAGCAAGGGTACGGCTCGCCTTCTGGTGGCTTCGCGTGGATTCAGGATACCCTCTCTTTACGCACAATGGGCGGCATCATATCCAAACAAGCAAAGGGATGGACAGGTGCTAAGACAGAGACTATTGATCTCAGTGGACCTGGCCCCCAAACAAAAGAAATTCGCCAGCGGTACTTGTTCGCTATTGAAGACCCGTTCGAGACTAACCACAATATTGCCCGGACAGTGGTACACAATGGTATTGTTGCCATACGGGACGAGTTTCGGAGAGCACATACATTGATACAAAACGCGGGCGTCATTCCTGGCAAGGGCCCTGAAGACTTGTTCGCTGAAGCAGAGGAGAAGGACAACCTACAGTATCGACCATTCGGTCCGAGGCCAAAGAAAGATATGGCACCTGGCCAGAATGGAGGCAAGAAGGGCAATGGGACGGTCCCGGGGCAAAAAGACGGGCGTCCTACCATGGTCGAGACTTTGAGAAAGCAAGTGAAACAAGACTATAGTGGGAATGGAGGAGCTGTTTCCAACTAGGCGGCAACATTCTAGCATCAGAAAAGGGTCGCTACATCTATGACTGTAACTCATCTTTTTAGTTAATGACTTCCCTACTCAATCGTATGCGTCACTGCGTATCAGATTTGCAATATGGAAACAATGACCAAAAGACTCTTTCCGTAGTTTCCTTTTCGTTTGCTGCGCGTACTGAGGTCCTTTTCTCCGCAACAAGCCATGCAATACTTTGGTGTGACGAAGCAACATCATAGCTGCGTTCCAACTGTCTCCTTTCATGACCTCTTAAATCTTAACCTGCTATTCAATCAGCGTACGCCGTTTGTGATACTAGGAACTGTTGGTTTTGATTCTGCAGGGTGTAGCAGGAGTATTCGAGTTACGAGCTTGAAGCGTTTATCTTGAAGTTGTGAAATGCCTAATTTCGGTCAGGATTGGAATGCAAGGGAAGGGGTTAGGAGATGGGGAATGGGTCTTACCTTCAGCTCTCGCTTTACACTACGACCCATGGACGTCACGCCACTGTGTAATCGAAGCTTCTCTTCATCCTAGACATGTGTCCCTCCGCTACGTCTGCAGTAAATCCATTCATATAACGCTACGAGAGAAGGCTGCCCCCTTCCTACGCCTACGGGAAATTTGCAATCTATTTTCGCTAAGAAAAAGCGGTGAACAGTACCTATGTGTAGATACTTGAAGCACAAAACACGACGACCAAGATGATCAACCCCGTCAGATTTGTAGCATGAACCAGGTCTACAAACACATTCTTCCAACAATGACGGTCAGTCCATGTATAAAATCTCCTGTAGCCGAGATCTAAAATAATAATGTTAGCTTCCTAAGCTGCCATCAAGTCAGCGTACACCCCCATGCCCCATGCCCCTTCCATAACAAGGTTGTAGGAGTTTGGCCATGACCATGGTGGTCTTTAGAAAATGAAAGCCACGATAGTAGCAGCAATGTTTGATCAACGTGCGTCGAGCTATTTTTCCTTTTTAATGGATTTCATGAGCACCGAAATTTTTGTGAGAAGGTGGAGACGAAGGTATTCGTCTTTACAGTATTCAAGCACTATCGCAAGGAATAAAGAAAACCAAGTCATTATCCAGAGAACGCTGCGTTGGATATTTGGGCTGTCTATCCACTTTCACTCGCTGCCTTGTCAGAGGCTATATCCATCAACGTCGGTAGTCGGACACTCGACCGAGAAGCAGTGATTGATCCCGAGTCTTTATTATTGAAGCGTAGTGAGTTGCAAAAAAGGACTGTTTTTTTGTTTGGTCGCTTACCCCTGAAATTTACGCCCTACCAATCCATGGGATACAAGAGAAAGTAGATTCAAAATAGAAATTAAAAAATTGAAGAATATAGATTATTAGAGTTTGCAATTTTGCACATACGGCCATAGACTGTTGAAAACTCGGCTTCCCGTCCGATGCTGGAGATGATACTGCAGTCTCCATCCGCCAAGTTTAGTAGCCTCTACACTCGAACCAACGACAAATATACGCTACTCCACGTCGCAGCAGATCATGGATGGCTGCCAGCTATCGAGTACATTCTGGAGCACTTCGAGGACGCCTCACCATTTGATCGTCTGCAAGATGGTTGAACATGTCTTCATCTTGCAGCACATTCTGGGCGGGTAGCAGGGGTCAGGGTTTTCCTGGACTGTGCTTTATCAGCGAACGACTATAGCAAAGGTGGTAGAACACCTGTCGACAGTCCGATCAGATCCTTCAACTCGTTTGAGACTGTCTAGATTCTACATACTAGAGGCGCAAACCTCGACTTTCCAAGTGAAGAGACTGGGGACATTCCATCATTTGAAGTGATTAGACGTCTCGCTTCAACCAGCAATTTGGATACAATGAGGTGTTTCGATTTTGTGCTGGAACATACAGCAGATGTGAAGTGCTATCGGATCAGCGCGCCGTTCGGAACCGACCCTAATATGATTTTTAATACCTCCGCGAATATCCAAAGTCACATGTTGGAATAATTATAGTAGATCTCAGCCTCTTACTCCTTCGCGCGGAGCTGTTCCAAAGAGCCTCCCTTAGAGGTTCGATGGTGGGAAGGTCTGCTCAATCGCAGGGGTGCCTGGACCACGCTAATGCCGTCATCCTGCAACCTCATCACTCAACCATCGGCCGACTATTAAAGGCGCAGAATATCATAAGACGTATTCTGACTAACTTCCACATCAGTACAGTTTTAATCACCAACTATACTTCACCATGTGGACATCTCCAACTCGAATCATATACTTTGTCTTTCCTTGTCATTGCCTTAGTCCGGGCGCATGTCTATTCTCCAGTGATTGAAAACATAATCAAGGCCGCAAGCGTGGGTTCGTGTTCAAAGTGTCTATGATATAGAGGGCGAACACTTACGGCTTGTGATTTGGGCTACAGATGGCATCAACCTGACCGCACTTCCTTTTGCGCCAGCCGCATTCGCCTCCATCGAAGCAATCCTCGTACCAGTGACTGCAAGTGCGAGCAATGTGTCCAATGCAACAAGAGTAGATTCTCACTGTAAATCTATCAGTCTCTATCCAGTGCAGAGGTATTCGGGCAGCTGACCGCCACCTGTAGGCCACGTCCTCCCAGATTGGTACCGTGCATTAGTTCCTATTACCGCTGGTAAAGCGCAGCCCCAATGGAGTATTCAGAGTAATCTCGATTTCATGGCTAGTCATGGCACGTCAAGTCTGTTTGCTTGCCATGACTACTATCTAATATCCTGAGCAAGGCATCGATCATGACATCGTTACAATATCAACGCCTGGCTCTACAGTCTACCCTGGTAACGAAGTGTTTTCTGTTGGATTAGCAAGATTGATGAATGAGGTAGTCCAAAATCTTGAAACCTTCCTCCAGATGCCTCTCAGCTTATTTCTCAAACTATCTAGTGGCTTTCCGCGGTATGCCGCAGATGTAAAAGCAGTGGCTAATTGCTCACTCGCGCCCTCTATATCTAGCTTGTCCGCACCTACCCACGAAATTTTTCCTTCTATACTACTACACCACTGCCGTACGTGGCAGCAGCGTAAGTTTTCTTTTCTAAATTTACGCAGTCTTTGCGCATCTCTGTTGCTGACCCAGGCGCATCCTGCTAGTATCAAAGAAGTCGAGTACGCACGTAGCCACCTCGGTGCCATTGGGACTGGACTTTTCTCGAATCATGAAGGCAAATACCTCGGAAATCCCGAGTTAACTCCTTTCTTCGCCCATCTCCAGTCACGCAAAACTCCGTTTGAGGTTGTGTTTATACACTCTAGTAGCCCTTTGTTAAACATCAATGGGACTTTCATCTCTGGAAATCCAAGTAGGCGTTCTCACTTGCTATCCAGCTTGTCGCCTCTCGAAGCTACAATTCCCGTACTAACCAAGATGAAGCTATCTATCCGGACGCATACGCCGAGTTCTTCTTCGAAACAGCGCGCACAGTCATGGATCTCACGACCTCCCAAACCGTTCAAAACTTTACCAAGATCCGCTACCAAATTCCTTCAGTAGGAGGCTCACTACCAAGCATTGAGGATAGATTTTTCAAGTCTTATTACCCAGCGCTTGAGGCTTCTGCGAAGACGGCATATAGTAAGAGGTAACTGTGTGACCTCAGGCACACCCACAGGTACCTTCTGCAACTGACATTGACTTCCAAGATTCTGGTGGGACAGTGCAGGTCCAACTTTCTATCACCAAGTCCAAGGTCTGCTTGTATATGGTATCCCACCGAGTGAGTTACTTTTCGGGACGGTAAGCAAATAGCCCTACCCTTGGCGCATCTTAGAGGGTCCTGATGACTACGATGCTAGGATTGGCCTTATAGACCACCTTTTGAATACCCGGGAGACATCGAGGCGATTGTAAATGCCACTTTCATAGATGCGGCTGATAAGAAGCGCATTTTTCGCGCAAACGCGGAGGTCTTGCATGGCATGGGATTCTGAGGAGGATTATCTGGATCTTGTGAAGACGAGATCGGGGTACAACGTGCTGGGGAAGAATTATTTGTACCGTTAGATTGAAGTCAATGTCTAGCCATCAGCTACGATGGAATATTACATGACTTGAGCACATTGCTCACGGCGCCGCATCCTTACACATCCGATTACATTACCACAGGAAAGTAGCACTGGAAGACGATTGAGTACGGGTGCAAATGTCTGAGGAGGATAGCGGAGCAGGTTTTTCATTCGATGCGGTTGCGGGATGGCAATGGTGGTGAGTTCTTCGAAGAAAGCGAAAGGATAATTTACGTGAATTTGAATTGGAGCCGACTGTTCTTTGTTCATAGTCGATAAGACATGATGATTAATGTTTACTATTTCTCTCAGTCGCCACACCGCGGATCACCTCATGAACTGATGAATGATGTAAGAGATTTTATTTAAGTATACGATATCCAAAATCACTAACCCACAGTCCTACTGTGGCGAATGGTGAAAAAAAAGAAACTCTATCAATCCTGTCAACTTAATTCATTCGTTTAACGCTGCTCGTCTTGTACCGAATAAAAAACTTTCCCTTTTACTCTTATCCTACTACTATCATTTTCCCTCTATGCTCTCACAGTCTCACTATCTTCAAATCTATACTTAATCACCACTACATGCCTTCCGCACCGTAAAGTAAGACCTTTGGAACTCAGGACTGCTCCGTTCTCGACGATAGTATCATGATTAGTGGCTAGTGATACGATGTCGATAGATTCATAGCTACTGCTACCATCATATGCAGTATCACTCTCGCTTGTGAGTCGTTGGATGTGGATCCAGCAGGTATTAGGAAAAGGGGAGTCGGGCGAGAGATTCGAGGGTCCAGATGCGTAGATAGTCATCGGTCCTATTTCTATAGTCAGGATGTCTTGAGGGCTGTTTAGCTTATGGGAGGCTGAGTCACCGGGGGGGAGGTAGAGGATGATAGATTTTGGCGGAGGCGGAGGCGGGTCTGGACTGGGGGATTCGATATTTGGGTTTGTCTGGGATTGGCTTTCCGGGGTATGGATTAGCGGGGACGGGTCTGTGGCGTTCGGCGGAGCTGTGGAGGATTGTGGAGAGTCGGCTGGAGTATTGGATTTAGTTTCCCTTTGTCGTCTAGACAGGTCCTTTTCAGTGAGGTCTAGTGGCTCTGGTTTCTGATGTGGATCTAGCTCGAAGGATCTCCTGGACGAGTTGAATACTACTGGGAGTGGATCTAAAGAGGGCGAGATCATCGACGGAGAAGTCTTTCGATCTCTGAATAAAGTTCTGTGAGAAGATGCCGATTTTCCTTGGACAGAACCTTGCTCATGACCTTCGGAGAGCGTGGGAGTCGGAGACCAAGGCTGCCGTGGAAACAGCACGCTCTCGTTGGGATGGGAAAATGGCCGAGGTCCGCTGCGCAGGGTTTGTATGATCTTAGCTTCCAATGCTGCATTGAACCTATCGATCACTGAGGTGAGGTGTTTATTAGGTGCTCGTTTACGAAATGACTGGTCAGGGAGCATCCACCGATCGTACAGTCTACCATGTGTTCGAGGAATACAGTATTCGCCATGAAGTTGGATGAATAGATCGCACAGATAGCAAGCGCTCTTGCTCGAACCGATGATGCGAGGACGAGAAGCTTGCGATTGTTGATCGTAAAATAATAGGAGCTGGATTTCGGCATGGACTTTCCATGGAATCGGACAATAGGACATACGCGATTCGAACTGTTTCTGTGCTTTTGAGACCGATGCTGGACCATAAGCATTTAGAACACGCCGATACGATTGGCCAGTGACCCTTTGAGCCACCTTATCAAAACTAGGTGTTTGATTGGCAAGGAATGCCAAATTGAGATGAGGCGTCTCTATCGATCGTACCGAAATACGTGCGAAGAGACTATATTGACTACTACGAGCGGCATCTACAAGATCGCAGGCGGTGCGAAAGTAGCGGCCGATTTTACTCATCGCTCGTGGAAGGTGGTCTCTCAGGCTGGGGTTCATCAGGCGTGACATTGCAAGAACATTCTTCAGACCGTCTACATCGAAGTTCTCAACTCGTTTCAAAAAATCCATCAGCATATCTCGCCAGACATTAATTTGATACGGATTTCTTCGCAAGTTTTCAAATTCGGAGAACCTTTGGGTTAGTTCTTTCGAACTCAATCGTACGTTGCTGATCAGCGCTTTCGCGTTTTCATCTCGGCCTTGGATTGACTTATCAAAGACAGCCCCATTCAAAGAGGCCATGAGCTTTGGTTTCGCTCTTCCTCTTGCCTTCTTGGATCTAGGCGCGTGACTGGATCTCAGACGGATTAAGATACGAGACTCGTCCAAGGTAACGATTTGACGGAAGATCTCTTGCTGCATGTCATTCCTTGACCTTTCTGCCAGGCTTAAGTCAGCCTAAAATTCGCTTCTTAAGGAAGTCTAATTCTACTCCTCATGGATGCCTGTTCTAAAGTTCGCGCTATGTCATTAAAGCCTCGCGTCACTAGTCCAAGATCTCCAGTATTCGATGCCAGACGGATGGTGATTCCATTCATATCAGAATCCTCCTCAATACACACGGCCATTACCCGCAGTGGATCATCAGTCGTAGCCGATATGAAAGCGAAGCTATCCACAAGCTGCCTTTCTCGGTCCCAAGAAAGCTGCTTTCCCTCATTTCGACCTCCCTTGGTTTTGTGATTTTGGGGCTGACCGGGAGTTTCGGAAAGTGTCCACAGCAGCGTCATATTTTCCACCAATCGCTTCTGGGTTTTCTGTCCGAATGACAAGTCTGCCATGTTCGATGTTCTTGTATGGACAAGGCTGAAAAACGGTCATGTCGAATCAATATGATGACTGTTCCTGTAGCCTTATAGGGCAGATGGTGGGGTCCCAAGCTGCCTCATCTTGCACAACCGTCAGCAAACAATCAACACCATGCCTGGGATAACGGCAATAGTGGACCCTTCACCTGAGAAGATAAACCATTCCCTGTACATGACTCAACAACATGATCTTCAGCCTGGCACCATCCTTTGGCTACCAAAGAAGGATGACATTAACGAAAGCCTTCTCTTGAACATCAAGATCGACGAAGGCTGTTTCCACCATCCTGTTCTTGTTCTGTTCACAGATCTATCAGGGAGAAAGGCTACAGTCCTCATTGTGAGAATTGACTTCTGAGACTATCATAAATTCATCTCGAATTCCGAGCTAATATTCGAAGCTTACTTCTTTCAATGGCCAAGATCTCGCCGAGAAGTATACAATCGGCCACTATCAACGCGCTCTGCACCTTCCCATCTTCCCCAATGCGAAACATGCAGATAATAACATCCTACTACATCTAAAGGGCGGTGCTCAGCTGCGTAAGAAAACTTACGTCAAGACAGGGGTCCAAGTCACTCTGAACATCGCATCTTTGATTCCTTACAGTCGGTCTGGTGAGGAATACACACTCGAGAAAAGATCATTCCGCGAATTGGCGTCGTATATCAATCTACGTATCCCTAGGACAGATCGACATGTTCCCGATATCTCTCTCCCGATGCCGGTTTCGACGCTTGATTACCAGACCCATACTTCCCGACCTGTCTTGCAAGTGACTGAAGATACAATACCGTGGATGCCAGACATCCCTTCTCCCAGACTCACCGATCCCGATACATTCTTCTACCCGCCTCCAGACCCTGTTTCCCAGCGTGACAGGCGCTCAGCCCTGCTGGTCTATGAATCTCTCTCGCGGACAAACCAATTTACAATACCACGGACACCAGTCAGACCTTCCTACACTCCCATCGCCGCCAATTCAACCTTCTATCAGCAACCATACACCAACCCTCAGCGTGACAGACGCCTACTTCATCAGACCTACGAGCTCCCCCGCTTCGAAACCCCACCGCCGTCAGCATCGGAGCCAGAGTCTCCCTCTTGGGCAACATATATCATCTCTCTCTTCCTTGTAAGCCTCCTGGTCACGACAGCATTGGGGGGACGACTGCTTCTATACCTTGCATATTGGGCGTTTGAGAAATCAAAACGAAAGTGGGATGAGCTCAACGGTACGCTGTACTTGTCAAAGAGTCTTCGCTTCATGAGAGAGACGACGCAGAAAGTGGCGCTTGCGGGCATGCCGTTGTTGTCGAGGATGAAGATGAAGATGAATATTGACGGTGCGAGAATGGAGGACGTCAGGGCGTGGGCGTCGAGATTGAGATTGAAGGTTGCTGGCGCGCAATTGGACAACGCAAAGGTGTGGCTGTACCAGAATGTGCGATACGAGATGCTGTCGAGGGTTTTCGGAGCGCGCATTGGGGGATCATGGCGTTTTGGTAATAGCATCGGTCAGGGGGCTTTTCCATGAAACGACGTCTGGAAAAGGTTCAAGAATAGGAGAGTTTTATACCCTTCATAACGATAGAGACGAAATTCACGAATGAGAATGACGATAAGACAACTTTCCTAACTCTCGATCCACTGCGCGTGTACGTAATTGTGTTGACCGCCACAGATAAACGAACGTGCTACTTGCGTTACTCACTGACTCACTGGAGTAACCTAGAATCTAGTATCTTAAAACTGTAATGTTCGCTTTATACAAACAATACTTGCTGAAAGGGCCACAAGTCAAAGATTGAAACAGTCCTGCCCTTTGTACCCATCAATCGACCTGTTGGCTGCAATATCGACGAGGGAGAAAGTTTGGTTGGAGCTCAATATGACACTGATAAACGAAGAATTTTCCTGTGTGCTACGCAGTCTCCAAAACCTCAACCTCGACCTCGACAGAGGAACGAAAAAGAGAGCAAGAGCCCGAAGGGTTGGCACTGAATTTGCATCACATTATGGGAGCGACGCCCACGTAACGGAGAGGTGGCAAGCGCTTTGCCGGGATTGCGGAGTCAATCCAGTACCACCATCGATCAGCCAACGCAAAAAGGTACAGCCCCTGCAGCGACACGCCGGACGGGATCTGGGTGGCCGTATTCATGCTAATTTATCTTTCCGTGCATTAGGCACTCAAAGGCGTAAACATCAACATCTATCACTTCCTTGACGCCAAAGAAGCAGGAAGGTTACCACGCCATTTTCCGTCCAAGAGGGAGTTGGCGGTGGATATGGAAGCCTGTAGCGGCATATTGGGAGCTTTAGTGCCAAGATGGCTTCTTCAGTCATGCGATATAGACCCGGGGTAAAATACAGCGAGCTATACATACACATGAGTGGGCTGGCGGGCGAAAAGACTGCGATGGTTCTAAAAAAGACGAATCGGCCGAAGAATAATTCCAGTCGATGAAGCTGTATATTTATACTCTTCATGGTGTTATGTCTCCTAAAATGGCTATGCCTCGGCACTACCCATGGTTTCTACAAATATATGTTGCTATTGTTTGAAACTGTAATGATACGAAGCATAAGATATGCGAAATGTGAAACTACCTACCCCTGGCCACATGTTTGAGACGACGCGAATCGATACCTAGGGCGATTAGTTCATGATTTTCTGGTGTCCGGAGCCACCAGTCTAGTGGGCTAGCGTCTTGTTGTCCCTGTCTCTGGACCCTCTTTTTGAGTTGGCTAAGAACAGGTTTTTGTGGTTTCCGGACCCCTTTGTCTACTTGGTGAGCCCCGGCAGATATTAACGCTTCCACGAGAGAGAGGTCCCCAGAACGCGTGGCTGCAAGCACAGCTGTCCGGCCATGTTGTTGGCCGCCTTGTTCGTCGAATTTTGCTCCCCTCGACAGCAGTATGTCCATCACTTCGAGCTGCTCGTGTTCTGCCGCTTCCAACAAAGCGGTGGAATATTCTGTAGAGCCCAGACTCTCATTAATGTCGACGCCAGCAGCGAGCAGCGACTTCACAAGATTTACATTTCCGAATCGAGATGCCAAACACAAGGCATCATTTGTTGTTGGTACTCGTAGTTCGCATGCTTTGGTGGACCTCTGGATATCGTTAAAAACGTCACGAATAGGTATTACATAACCTTCTTGCAGCATAGCGCTTCCTGCAATCAAGACACCGTATATCTCACCAGTAGCCGCGTCAAAAACCCATGAGCCGGAGTCCCCTGAATCTGATTTGCACCTCGTCAGTCACATTCAGGACATACCAAACAGTGACTCGGAACATATGCAGTAGAAGAGGGCTTGATGAGATGTTCAACCTTGAAAAGCTAGGAGACTGGGAACAAAAGCGTACTGCTTCAAGCGCCGCACGTCTCGGAGATGGAAACGTACGGGCTGCTGAAAGCAGGTAAATGTCATGGATTAGGTAAGCAGGCTTGGCGAGGGTTTTAGGAGTGCGTACCCAAACGTCTTTTCATTTGTATGGACCACATAATTCGAGTACGACTGCTTCCAAGAAGCTTGATAGAGCATGTCGTTCCAGTACCAAGTCCGCGTACAGTCCCCTTGCACGTCACTGTTAAGATTGGTCCACGAGGGGGGGAACTCCGAAACGAGCTAGAAGCCAGCCAACTTTCCTCTTTCTCGTTTGTGACCACTCTGTTCATGCCATGATACATAGGGTTGCTGACCTCAATGAGAGCCCAGTCAACGTCATCATAAATACCGTCGTCTTCGTCGCGCAAGGGGTTCTGAGACGAAATGAAGGCTACAGAAAAATCTCCCATATTTTGGGGGATCAACGGAGCTCTGCTTGTTGCGCGAGCTACGACAGGACTGCTGGTCTTCTTATGGGTACTGGATATTGGAGAAGCTGGCGAAAAGCGAATGCTTTCGTTACCACGTCCTAATCTTCCGTCTCCAGAGCTTGACTCGGCCCAGTCACTATCGTAGAGCACGGCATTACTATCGAGCTTGTCTGTCGAGGCTTGTTGAGGTTCCGTGAAAGCGTGGGCTACAGTGACACCGTAATACGCCCCATCGAGTATGAGGACACCCCCTAAGGTGGCACTTCGTACTGGATCTCTGACCACAAGTTCGGCTCCGCATAGACTGATCGGCAGACCCTGCCTCGCCTCATCAGCATGATGAAAGAGACTGACCATCGATTCCTTTGTCAACAGCACTAGGTCGCAGTTGGGACAGCCCTTCAATTTGAATCCTTTCGACTCCAACGTCTTAGGTCTGCGTATCACACGCATCGTTCGCTTAAGGATAATCTCATCATTGTGAGATATAACCACGGTAGGCTGAGCGAAGGCTTTGTCAGATCCCAGCATCCAGCAATGACGCGTTGTAGCATCGCACCGTATACTCCGGCCTTTGTATATTTCCGCCTCATACTCAGCAACCAGCTCATCAATCCGGTGGCGCAGACCATCTCTGGTGTCCTCCCCTTCCCATATTACCAGGGCCTTTCCGGCAAGAGCCCAGCGACACCGGCCGTCGAGATCACTCAGCTGCTCCGCGAACGAATCATGATACTGTTCATTGGTTGGTACCGGTCCAAGAATTCTCTCTTTGAAAGCGGTCAACGATCGGCCAAGGCCTGGTAAGGTTGATGTATAAGATGTGGTAAGGCTGGGAGACATGGCAAAGCCATGACGCGATTCGCGCCTAGGTGCGGAGACTTCACGAGGCTAACTTTTGACTTCGGCACCCGATGCGGTCAGCATGAATTTGAATCTTGACGCCTAAGTAAGATATTTCAATCAGTCATGTTGAAGAGATTGAATGGCGCAAGCTGTGCCGATTGGCTGGCTAGGCGAGCTCGTCGAGAAAAGGACAGAGAGCCTTACCATCTTGACATCTCTGGAGAGACAGCAGCGAGTCTCTGAAAGTGCACCAGCACGGTATTTGGCAGTCAGAAGTTACTCAGGTATTCTTGCAGGACAGATCATTGCTGTGATTATGTCAGCGCCAAGACTCTTTGACAAAGATCTCGACCAGCTACTCTTCTCTAAGAGCACAATTGATGCGGATCTCCGGTCCAAGATTGTCTTGGGCATTTGGGGTCAAAGAGTGAAAATAGAGCAGGATGCTTTCAAGGCATATTTCCAATTCTTTACCAGAGAGCTTGAGGCATGGCGACTTAGCGGCTGCCCAGTCGCTATACAGACGTATCGGGATCTTTTGGAGCTTGTTGAGCACTTGAGAATCCATCAACTACAACGACGAGACTCTGCCTCCATTGACGATTTCTTCCCACCCTCTTCGCCTCGAGATTCGCATGTGGAAGTACGATCACTGCCCTTAAGTCCAGATCAAATGCTATCACCTCTGCGCACTCGAATTACCGAGTGCGAAAGAGACGGCGTCAAAAATGCAATTGATATGGCAGTCTGTTTGTTCCTCATGCTGAATATTGCAACTCCTGGCCATATGTTTTTTCCGGGCAGATCCTACCTGGTATGGAGAGGGGATGAGAGCTTGACCGACTTCGTCAAGAGGTCTTTTCTTGACCCCCAACAGACGTCAGTAGCCTCGCGATGGCCACAGTCTCTCAGCCTACACAATTTGGAGCGGATAGGAGGGTTCGAGATTGTCTGGACGGATCACTTGGCCGATCACCTCTTCTTTGACGAAGACTTGGGTACGATCAAGGTTTACCACCATGTGTGCGTTCTGCAATCTCATCAAATTGAAGACCAAGCAAAGTATGTATACTGCTAGCCATCGCTCTCTACACTGCCATTTCATAGTCGGCGCGCTTGCTCGATGGACCGTACAGTATTCTCACGAGTCCAGGACAAACATCTATTAGCCAGTACCCAGCTTTTAGTTCTTCGCTGATTTTCATCGAAGCATGGTGTTACCCCACGACCTCTTACATGAGACATTGCAGACATTAGCCCTTCTCCTGCCACGAGCCAATGTAGACTGCAAAAAGTGGTTCCAAAGGGTTCAAGGCCGTTATCCAGATACTCTCGATGCTAAAGTCTCCGACCTAGCCTTGCTATCAGGTGGAAGGTCTCAAGGTTCTTACATTTACTGGCGCGAAAGACTGTCTATTATCCAACGAGCTTACGATGAATCAGAACCCAAAGCTCTGCCCCAATGGTGGAACGATCGACGAAAAAAGGTTCAGTGGTATACCTTCTGGGTTGCAATCCTGATTTTAATCCTGACTCTTCTATTTGGCATGATTCAGTCCGTTACTGGAATCATGCAAGTGTACGTAGCGTATCATCCCACGCCCTCGCGTTGATCATTTCCAAATTGTATACACAGAAATATGTTGCAGCATTGTGTCTGGGCGACGTCATTACCTGATATGAAGCCTGGCACGGCACCGTCTCCCTCTCGACGAAGGCTTTCAAGTATTTAAATCAACATTAAGTGTCTTAGTTTGCATTTCTTGGGAAAGCCTCAAGCGAGCGTCGAAGATGTTGGAAATGGAAGCAATAATCGTCACGAATGAAGCTATTTATCAACCAGCCTAGAATCAGCTAAGGAGGCCTGCCTATTGTAGCATCTCCCGAGTGTATTTGAGACTGAACCTCGACCTCTGCTTTAAGTCGCAATCTGTCGGCAAGGAATGCGGAGAATAAGGCACTCACAGCGGAGCGCCTTGAAAAACCTCTTTGCCATCCTTATCGAGTATGATAAGACCGCCCAGGCACGATCAGTTTTAAGACCTCGACTACCATCGATCTCGACGTTATCGATGTTTTGTGCAATACACTTATCTACAGCGCTTCTAGACCACGAGTCCCTACACACGCCATCTCGATAGCTCCTCAAAACCCGTGTCCCTCTCCCGCAGTGACTCCGCCGCCGTTCTCCCTGTCCCATCTTCCCCCGAAACTTCAACTCCCCTAGCCAACAACAACCTCGCAGCCTCCACCGTGTTACGTGATAGATTATTTGCTATGTTCACTACTCATGGGAACTTTGCATTCGCCGGTACCCACTAGCTACTTTTCTGAAATAGTTCAAAATGAGGAGCTTGTGAACTGTTGAGGAGACTGATAGATTATCATCACATTCAACGTGTACTTAAGGATGATTTATTACTCTATGGTCATTATAACGGAGGCGGAGCCTGGGGCGTCAATGTCTGACAGAAACGCTTCAGTTCCTCGAAAGCTTCAAAGCAAGGATCTCCCGCAGGAATGGTCATGACTGATAACAGAGAGCTGGCATTCTGGAGTACGGCGTTCTTGACACTGTTGAGGTTGTAGTCGATACTCTCGTTAAAATGTGCAGCCAGCAACATCTTTGCTGTCTTGAATCGCTTCAGACTGATAGCAAGGTCTAGTGGCGTATCGCCATTTAAGTTTTGATCATGGAAGTATGCCAGGTCCCGGCGACAATACTTCAGCAATAGGTCCAATATTCCCTTATTCCCTTCGTGGTCCTGAAGTACCGCCTGGTGAAGCGCTGCGTTGCCCTTTCTGTCTCTGGTACTTAGGTACCCTGGGTTGGCTTTCAGAAGCATCTCGATGATAGCTAGACTTGAGTTCTGGATAGCGCAATGTAATACTGGGTTTTCGATCTGGCAGCTCCATGCTTCATAGAGGCTGTATATAACAAGACCACCACTTTCGAGAAGCATCTTCACAATTGCCTCCCGAGACCCAGCTACCGCAATACTCAAAAGTGATTCGCCTCTGTGGTTCTCCTGTCTGGCGTCGGCTCCTTTCTCGAGCAATAGTCTTGTAGCGGACTCGTCTCCTCGTCTTACACTATAACACAATATTCTCTCACCTTCAATGTCCGTTTCGACGTCTGCCCCTTGGTCGAGAAGTTGCCGTGCTGCTGCGAGCGAACCATACTGCAAGGCTGTACTCAGCGCAGTCCTGCCCTTACGCTTCTTCTCGATGATGACACCCGCCTTGAGAAGCATTGATATGCACGCATCTTGCGTCGCAAGTGGTCCCTTGAGCGCTGCATGTAATGCCATTGTCCTATCGGCCAAGGCATTAGCGCCCTGCTTCGCTTCACAGCTTAGGAAAACATTTAGCATGGCTGCATTTCCTAGTTGAGCTGCTCTCATGAGGCATTCAGCTGATTCTATAATATACAGAGAGATCTTCAGATCTACTCCAGAATGGAGCAGCTGTCGCGCAATTGGTACGCCCCTGGAGGGGTCGTTTTCTGTAGCCTCAAACAGGGGCGTGTTTCCGTAGATATTCATAGCATTGACTTCGACATCATGGTCTAGCAGGATCTCCACCGTCTCTGGCGTACCAAACCTCGCTGCCAGGTGGAGTGATGTTCTATAGCTAATATCTCTGACGTTTGCATTTGCACCTGCGTCAAGCAGGCATTTGACAATTTCTGATCCACGTTTCGATGTACAACTTGCAGCAAGAAGTAGCGCCGTATTACCCTCGTCGTCAGCGATCTCCAAGTCAGTGGGTGCATTTAGAAACACTTGTATTAGTTCGCATGGACTTCTCTGTACTGCTAAGTGCAAGGCGGTTTTTCCACATTCATCTTTCAGGTTGATATCGCGATCGTCTTGCCCAATTAGCATTGATGTCAACGAAGAAGCCCCTACTTGGGCGGCAATGTGCAAAGCCATCTTAGGTACTAACATCCGCTGACTTCCAGTAATAGCACAACTAAGTGCATCAATGTCCAAGGTCGCTGTACGATAGAAAACCGCCATTCGAGCAAATTCAGCACTGGACGACTCGTCCTCGCCAAATCCGAGTACAATATTGTTTACTCGATCGTGAAAATTGATGTAATTTTGGCAGAGTTTCTCAACCACCCAATTTAATGCGTCTTCGTCAATTCCCGAGTCGTGTACAACACGCAGAAGGGATTCTTGGATCGTTTCGGCTGCGCTCTGATTGCCCGTTTCATCGTACAAAACAAGCAGTTTGGATGCTAGCTCGATTGTTAAATAATCCAATCGCACAGACCCAGAAAGACTGAAGATTCGAGTACAGATGTACTCAGCATCCTTGTACCTCTGATGGGCATTCAACTGTTCAGCCTGTGCCATCAGGATTTCGGTAACGTCTTTAAGCTTGTCATTGATCTTCCTTGATATTTTGCGCTGATGGTGAACCATTAGGATTGCGTCATCTCCTATCAATTGACGTAGGTCTCCAATGGTCTGCAGCCTTTCTCGACGTTAAATTAGCACAATCATACTCTTCACCCACTTCAAAGAGTCACCTACAGCTCAGAAACCTCTGACTCTGATAAAAGTCGAACGGTTGGTGCTGAGATCGTTGGCGAGTTGTTCCCCTGACCTCTGGCCCTCTCTTCCGAAATTGTTTTGTTGGCAGAGCACTCATAGTCGTATTTATGGCATCTGTCGCATTTGCTACCAGGCCATTGCCTTGTTTCAGGTGAACACTTGACGAATGTTAGCATCTCTTGATCATGTGACTTTCAGATATCCGGAGACTCACTTTACTTTTATCAAATCTGCAACGCAGACATTTGCGCAGAGGATGGGCCTTTGGCATGATGCGGAGTCAGCATCGGCTGACTAAGGTCTCGACAAACTAATTGATTTGTTCGCTATAGGAAGGGTAACCAAGTAAAAGGCAGAACCATAAAGGAAGGAAGGAAGGCAAAATGGAAGCATTTATCTATGCTGCCGGGAGGGAAGGAGAGAAAGAAAGAAGGAAAAGCACCAAAGAATTTCCCTGGATGTTCTTGAGCTTCGCAGCTTCATGGACAGCCTGGCGATTCCGACCACTAAATTCTAGGCTACGTATATTGACTCGTGTAAATGAGGAAAAGCGTGCCGACCTGCAGGGCCTTCGCAATCCTCACCTTCGCAAGTCCTTTGGGACGGCACTAAAACCTGCAGGCTGACGCATCGAATCCTTCACTCTCACCTTCGCTAAATTTATCGAACTTCCCCCGAACCTAGCACCCTATATCGATGCGCCCCCGTCGCCGAGCCCGCCGAATTGGATTGGTCGTCTGGGAGGTGACATCGGGCTTAGCTGCATGGTAGATTTTGATTATCCAATTATGTTTTTCTTCGACTGGAGAAAGACTAAAATCACGTTCGCATTTGTTACTTCGCAGATAGCGAAGTCTCACGAAATCCCAGAATTCCGCCACCAAAAACATTATGTGCCCTGTTATTAGGTGTCCAACACCGTCATTAGATGGCGGACATCTCATCAATACGTACTGCATCTGTGACTTAAATGCCTGTCCAGATATATAATGGTGCTGCCTGCAACAATTCGATGCTGCCAATCTCCACCATTTAAGCACTCGAGTCGTTCTGTCATTAGCATCTCGTTGCAAAGGTCTCCTGTCGCTCATCCACTTGCTAAGGGCTATCACTTTTACACAAACAGCTTTGTGAAGCTCAGAATGGAGGGACAAATATCAGGTTCCCCAGCTCAAGCCACCTCCACATCAGTGGCACAAGCATCAACTGTCGGGAGTATGACAAATCAATTCCGACTTTCGTCTGAAAACCATTGGGCTGTAGTCGTCCAGGGGCTGGACAAAAGCTACACTCTTATTCAATTCCGTCTCCAGCATACGGATTGCGGCGAAAATATCTGGAGAGACATACGGCAGCAGATTCGACATAATTCACTCGCAACAAGTATGACATCATGGATTTTAATGCTCCTTACGAGGACTGTTGTCGGTACCGGGGCTGTTCAAATGGTCAATGGGCCTCAAATGATAACGTTAGCGGAGTGGAATGCTGATTTTTTTAAACGTAGATATGGAACCCCACCCGCCAATGGCCAGTTGCACGAGTCAGCCTTTGCGACTACCACTATGACTGGCAATTAACCGAGGCCTATTACTGTCCCCAAACACTTAAATGGGACGCCGATCACATCGTGAGGAACGACCGTTTCTCAGTGAAGCCGACTAGCACCCATTGCGATATCAGCAGACAAGACGTGATCGTTATAACCAGTGTTCTTGACAAGACGAGGATTGCATGGCTTCTCATCTTTCTCCTGATAATCTCCCCAAGCTTGGGACTCATTGTTGGCTTATTGAGTCATAACGCTGCAACTGGTATTGCCGTCAGCGCGGGAGTTTTCGCCTTGGCATCGTTTCTTCAGGGTCTCGCGGTGTGGTTCCAGGGGTGACAGCGGAATTGTATGGCCAGAGGTAAAATTTGATTGGGGGTCATGGTACTTCCTGGATGATCCGATAAAGGTTTGCAGTTATTCTAGTGGTCGAAATTGCGTTCAACAGTCTCGATTGAGACTCCAGCTCCTTCAGTGGGACTGCGTATACTGGTGGGGGGCGAGATCGCTCGGGTTTCACTGAACATATGTACTGCGGCATGATTCTTCAATCTCGAACAGTATCATAGCGAGGAGTCCAATCAGATCTCCCCCGTCAGACCTTCCTCCCGCTCTTGATGGATAATTAGGTAGTCAAAGACGCATGAGTGTCGGTGACATGACATGGTGAGAATTGTCTGCAATGAATTACGTAAGCGTTTTGCGGGGCTTAGCCTCATTTTCTCTGAGAGTTTACCTACCCACACAATAATACCTTACAACATAATGTAACGGAACGTTCGCCGTGCTATGCCTACGGAACTCGAGGAGGTACTGCACCGTACTTCTTTGCTATCTCAACAAACGACTAACATGGATCATCTTCTCAGCTCGCTGAGTTCCTTCATCACGGCAATACCCAAATCCGGCAGACGGGTACGACATCAACACACCTTTTCCGATCTCCAGCAATGGCGCTCACACTGTTCCAGCTGCCGAGAATCTCGTGCCATACTCCAAAACCCAACCAGTACTATTCAAGACCGCCCAATTCACACCGGTAAAAGATTTGAAGCTGTTGGTCAAGGACTACGCAGTGAGCTATGCCCTTTCTCTACCGAGTAGATCTTTGGATGAGGAACAGGCGCTAAGTGAGATTATAAAGCCTATCGCAAGAGACGCTCTCACCATTCTCATCAATATCTCCAACGACTCGGAGGTGCTTGGGCTTCTGGCAGAGGACGATGCCTTCCTCGAAACCCTACTTGCACGGATAACAGTATGTCAGTTTGTCCTGTCACTTCTCTCTTCTGCTGAAACCTTTGCTCTTTGATACTTTTACTGTTGAGGACATGCTGACAAACAGCAATCTTAGAATCCCAAGGAACCAAACGCCGACGCCATATCAATGCTCCTAGCCAACCTATCCAAGTCCCCTTCCATCACCCGCATTGTCACACTCACTCGGACAAACGTGCCCGCGCTCTCCCCAACAAAGTTGGCCATTACGCAGCTGCTTGAATTATTCAACAAAGGTGCTGAACGTGGGTATAACGCGAAGGCGAATTTTGATTATCTGGCATGGCTTTTTGGGGACTTGGCCAAGGTACTTTGAGTCCCTGCCTATACCCTCTTCCTTTTCATGTTTTGTTTGACTGACAACCGGATAGGATCCAGCCTTCGTGACTTACCTTACAACCCCACCCTCCGATACCCCACTCGACCCCCTAACAACCTTCCTCCCTCATACGACATCGCCCTCCCCCATCCGTCGCCTAGGCACCGCCTCTCTCCTCAAAAACACTGCCCTCCTGCATACCGATATACCCTACCTCCTCCAACCCGCTGCGTCCGTGTTGCCGCCGATCTTACTGCCACTTTGCTCATCGAATCAAGAAGCCTTGAGCGAGGATGAGATGGACAGTCTCCCCGAGATTTGTCAATATTTGGGGAATGAGCACGTGCAGGAGAAGGATGCGCAAATTCTGAAAACCCACTTGGAGACGCTGTTCCTACTGAGTACAAGAGGTGGGCTTGATGGTACACGGTTGGTCAAGGAGTCGGGCACCTATGCGGTGATCAGGGAGCTACATCTAGATGTCGAGGATGAAGGAGTTAGGAGGGGATGTGAGAGATTGGTGGATGTATTGATGGGCGATGATGCTGTTGGCGGAAGTCATGACGGCCTGCATGGGAAGAGAGTTGAGAACCCAGAGGGAGTGAGGGACGTGAGATCTAAGGATCCGCATAGTGAAGCAGGAAGATTGTCAGCTGGACCTAGGAATGGGAGCAGCAGACCCGGAAATATGGTCACGCAAGTGATGGATGATGAGACGAAGGTTGAAGATGAAGATGAAGATGAGGACAATGAAATCGTGCCTATATTCTAGACGAACCTAATTCCATATATTGATGCCAAAGCTCTCTCTCTCCCATCCTCGATTCCAGTAAACCCCAACGCAGTCAAAGGAACCCCCACCGCCTCACCTTAAAACTATACAGGGCGGGTGGTGGACGGAAAGGGAAGGAATCTTCCCCTCGACATCCCCTTCCCCATTCTTCACCACCTCTCTGCCACAGACCTATTTTCCAAAACCTCTTTGCCCAGAGCTCTGGCTCTAGCTCTATTTTTGGAGCTCTCATATCTCGTATCTGATTGAAACCCTCACTTCATGAGCGATGGTGAATAGTAGCAGTGGCGAATAGTAGCCTGGGATGGGGCGGGGGGAGGGAAAAGGTGAGGGTGTCATGCGTATGGGAAGTTAGTGGGAGAGAGGAGTGAGTTTGATGAAGAACTTGACGATGATAATCCTTTTTCGATGGGAGAAAATTTGATGTAATGGTTCTGCGGGTATGGACGGGTTTTGTTTATATCCCCATTGAAGAATTTTTTTATATGAGATCTATATAAGGAGAGGGCTCGTTACCCCGTTCGCTGATGTAGAAATCAAAGCTCATAAAGAATACGTACAACGTCACTTTTGATTTTTGGAAACTCTCAAACTCCTACCCGAAACCTTGCTCCCATGACAAAACTCCAGACTCGTCATCATCCAAAATGCTCTCCAGGTGCCAGCGTCTTATACGGACACCCCTTCCAATCGCACCCCTCCTTAAACACCCTCGTACCCCACCACTGCAAACTGTCCAGCCAGCCCCACCCAGGATACAGAAAGCAAAAGAACACCACCAGGACCCCGAACGCTAGCCCCGAATCCAGCGCCGCGGACAGCGTCATCGTGTATTTGCCCCACCACGCTGGAGCGCGCCGGCGTAGGTGCGAATTGAAAAGAAAGCAGACGACTGCCCAGACGGAGAAATTGAGGCCTGTGGCGGGCGGTATCCAGCTGAGGCTGCCGAAGAGGACGGGGAGGTTGACTTTTCGCCATGCGCTGCTGGCGCTGCTGCGGCGGCCGATGAGCCAGATGAGGATTGGGGCGAAGAAGCCGATTGGGAAGGCCCAAATCAGTGGTCTGTAGAGGGCGCCTGGGCCGAAAAACCGGTTGGGGCCGACTACTCCCCAGAGTATAGAGCCGTTGAAGTGCACGCGAGCTATGGGGCATGTGAAGCCGTTGATTGCTTTGGGAGTGCAGATGTTGGGGATGTAGGCGAACATCCAGTTGAGGACGCCGATTTGGACGATGCTGGAGACCATTGTGGCGACTATCTGGACTTTGAAGAGTAGTTTGGGCGGGATCTTCATGTAGTGGCCTAATTTGAGGTCTGAGGAGAACTTGATGCCTTGGGCGGAGGAGATGTAGCAGTATGTTACGAAGACCTTGGTTGATGCTCAGTGACAAGATCAAGTACTTTAGGAGGGAGGTGACAAGTCGTTACCATATTTGCAACAGGTCTACCTGGAAAAACGAATCCGCAGATGATCTGGCAGACGAGATAGAGACTGCTGTGCTGATTTGTGATGGCCATGACGATGCCGACAGGTATAAAGAGGATGGCAGTGATAGAAAGGGCAAGCAGTAAGCCATACCATGGAAGGTACACAGGATAATACTCGACAACAAAGACACCAATAGCAAGCATTGTAACGAACGTCGCAATATACCAACTGATTGGAGCGTCTTCGTACCGGTGCATTAGACGACAATGGACGTCTTCGCCGCTCATCCAAGTTGCGAAGTCGGGCTCTTTAATCGAGCGGCCACTATAAGTGCTTGATGTTGACTTTGCACTTCTTGCATCAGAGTTCAGCGGCTGGTACTCGACTTTGTTTTCTCGGGCGCCTTCTGCAAGCGACATCTTGGATTGCCGCCAGATGTCTTTGCCATGCCAGCAGACAGTGTGTGTAATCAGAGCCGCCAGACCTGCAAACTGGACTCCATAAGCCAAAACGTAGGTAATAGGCAAATATACCTTGCTATATTTCGCATAGCCCTCATGATCGAAGTGATAGTCTTTTGTGAGTATTTTGCTAACATCATAAGGCTCGCCAGTATTGTCGAAGACTGAGTACGAGAGAATGGGCAAGAATGAAGAGAAAAGCGCGTTTTTGTAGTCTACTACACATTAGCAACGGGCTTGCCATTTCGACAAGGTTTTCCCACAAAGGATAGGAGCTATTATCCACATTACTACCACAAGTCCTCCAACCACATTAGCCGCCGCCCACCATGGAGTCAAAAGAGGAGATCCGATGTAGGCTATCTGGGCCCAATCGAAAGTCATTGGAAAGAGGCCCAACCCAGAGGAAACGCCGAACTAAACGTTTTTAGTAACAGCGAAAATGCCCATCTTGAGCCGGTAGAGTAGCCCACCAGATTTGCAACGACAACATTGTTGGGAGCGAACCACGTAATCACGCTGAAGTAACTCAAAGCAGGCACCAATAGACCGGGCAGAAAATACCAAGCAAAAGCTCCAGACCAGACAAGAAGGAAGAATCTCCACCGCGTGATCATCCAGCCACCAGCAGGCTTGTTCTCCGAGCTGTGCATAGTGGTAAACATCGCAGTAGACATCAAAGTACCGGGCCAAATCATAGAAGACGGCCGAACAAGATAGCGACGTGTGAGCCCAGCGAAAGCGTAACCTAGGACCTGAGTCGAAATGGTGAGAAGGAGTTGGTACAAAATGGTCGGATTTTGGTGATAGAATTTAGATTGCTCAACGATGACCTCGAGCAGTTAGATTGTGGAGTAGTGAGTCTTAGACAGTACATACATCAGTGGCAAAAGCAAACCCAAAAGACACATTACTGCTGATATATACCTAGGTATTGGTTGCAAAATTAGCATACTTCTTTGAGGCTTGACGTAGCATGATGGCTTGAGCTCTTGAAAGTCGTTAATGCGACGCAATTTCTGGGACTCACTAGAGAGGCGTACTATAAGAACTACTTACACAAGCGTGCTCTTTGCTGTTCCATCGGCCTTGGGCCAGCCATAGTCTCAAACGTAACAAATTCGAGCTGCCGCGTAGCTCATCGCTTATCTTCGCTACCCGAATTCGATCTCCATACTCAAAATTCTCGATAGGATCCTCCGGTTGCTTGAGCAGCCGATCCCAAGTTCGTCCTAACGGATGCACGACGACCAACGCAATTATCGGGGTGATCGCAACGCTCGGATATCGTAGGGAAAAGAATAAACTTGATGCAGATCCTATCAGAGCACACAGCAAAGATAAGATCCACATACGGGGGGTATTGATCGAAGCACAGATATCGTCGGTTGCAGCTACTGATGCACGCACTTGCGCATATGGTGAGTTGTCCGGTGGATCCAAGACATCTCCGTCCTCGTCGACACTAATAATCTGATCGATTTCATCTCCGTCTTCGCTAGTGGCAGGACTTGCCAGGCCACCACGTATCTGGTCAGGGACGCCAGCTGGAGGACCAGGTTCAGCAACCAGCATCGGACTGGACGCTTGAGAGGGGCTGTCATCTTTGTGTCGTCGAAATCCAAAATTCGTAGAAAAGGCTACAGCCTTGAGAGCACTGCTCCTACCATTTCCAATCTTTCGATCTCGGAGGTCATCATCGTCCGTCAGTCGTCTATCTTCTGAATGGGATCTCGAAACTCGGTCATAGAGGGCCCCATAGGATGCTCCATCCTTTAGTGAAGCGGGCTTTCTTAGAAGAGACGATTGAGACATGGACATCAAAAATCGCTCGAAGAGCCCAGACTTCGCTACATGGTCTACGGAGTTGGAATTGTCTCGGTCGATTGACCTGTGCCTGCGGAGGAGGTTTTCGTCCGAATTGGGATTGATTTCTTTAAATAGGTCGTCAGCGCAATGTTGGGTACTTGAGACTCTGCTGGAGAGAAGAATGCTCTGGTTAGATTGATCCTCTGTACTTCGATTACGGGGTCGACCTCGGGGAGTCATTAAATGGCCACAGCCAAGCGCGATAAGCAGACGCTAGTCGGGCGGAGTTCATCGGTCAACGTCAGCCGCACAATCACTCCTCCACATTGCTGATCAAAACGGGAGGCATGGGGAACAGAAGACAGGAAAGCCAAACTCGATAGAAGACTGCACAAGATTCTTTCATATTTAAGGATCAAAGTCAATGAAAGTGTAAAGGTTGTTTTCAAGAGTGGAGGTGTGGACTTACCCCCACGCCAAGACTTTGATGCAGCTAAGCTAATTTGATCTAGCACTTTATCTCAGTCTTAGCCTCGTCTTCGGAGCCCGCACTGTCCCAGTAGCTAAGGCAACTGCCCCTTCGAGTGATCTGTGTGGAGGCTGTGCCAACGGGGCTCAAGTCTCCGTCAGAGAGTTTAAAATGCAGCCGGATTGATTCATCGCTCTTCAATCAGAGAGTCATTGCTCCGACACAAGCATCATCATCCACCAGTCCACCCACCAGTCGCCCCTCAGCTCACGACCCACCTACACAAGAACACTTGAACCTTGACATACGAACATATTCAGCATGGCGCCCAGCTCCTCACGCGCCCTTCTCGCCCGCAATAATCCTTCGATGGCCGAGCTGTTTAGCAATTTCCCCGCAAAAGTATGGCTGCTTTTCAAGTACGTCATATTTGGTGTTGCCCTTATGGTCGCCCTAAACGGCCTCATTTTCGGTATCTATGGCTTCGTCATGTTGATGATCAGCCACGGGCCAAGTGTCATAGAGTGGCTAAGGGGTGCGAGGTGGCGTGAAGCCGGCTAGGGATGGAGGGACAACCTTGAGCGCCTGAGGAAGATTGAGAGGGTTGACAGGATATGGACGTGGTTGGAGCGTATAAGAGGAAAGAATGAGAATTTTAAGGTCGACGATGAAGCAGAATTGGAACGTTTCGTTAGTGGGGAGGGAGAGGGCAGCATTGGAGGGGAGACATTGGTCGAGGACGAAGAGAATGAGAATGGAAAATCTACATTAGGGATGGATGGATAGAAGTGAGCCGGACGACGAGTATTATGTGCTGTAAAGGCGGACTTCCGAGACAAGATCCCAGACAGGTACGATTGTTGGGGAGGGCCATCATGACTTTGGAACAAGGCATTCAGAAACTTAAGTGTCATCAAGTTCAATTTCGAGGGTCAGCTATCTAATGCTAGACATCTAAGCAATCGCGCCCTTTACTTTTCCCCTGAGACTTCGGCCTTACTTATCGCAACGGCATCCCCTCAATAGATGGCTTGTCTGCTCCGGAGGTTTCTCTTTGGAGGATCAATTCAACAACCCGTTGTAGGTAAGTTTGCAACTCAGGGTATTTGGCACATGCAAGTCCGGCTGTTCTTCTCGGTGGTAGAATTAGAGTTTCACCGAAGATAAGCCGAGCCGAGGCTTCCCTTCAAGACGAGAGGTATCGGAAAGAAGTCACGCCCTTTTACATCCTTACCTTGTCTCCTATAACACCGAGTACATCGAGGTAAAGAAGAGTAAGTATGCATTCTCCATGGCAAAAAGCATTTAGAGTTTACTTCCTCGCCTACATGGACGCGTCATGGACGTCGAAAAGAGGAGTGCAGATGATTTTCGGGATAAGACATCTTACCTAGCTCGAAGCGAAAATCGAGCTTCTCGTGATGAAATTTCTGTTTCTTACATAAAACCTATTATCAAGGAGCTTGTCCGCACCCAAGTCTGTTTCCCCAACATCAAGCTTTTAGTGGACAAGATCTCCAGACTGAAAGTCTCTTCGGCGACGGAGTCGTCCGGCTTGGAGGCATACCGTTTATATCTGACAGATAGGGAGAAGTCTATACAAGGTTTGTATGCCTGTTCTTTCCATCCCGACCAATTGATGCTAAAACTTCCAATCTACCAGCTGTCGTAAGGCGCCGTTTACACAAATGGCTTACTACTTTCGATGTGCGTGAAGGTTCATACGTCGTGCTCAAAGAGTATGATCTGGCGAAAGGGAAGCGGCTGCATGGGGAAGGAGATGTCTTGTAAGCTACCTATGGTAAATCGACAGCCGTCATCTCTGATTCTGGCTAGCTATCTCGCCATATCTGACTTCTATTCGATCGGCGGCGAACAGCGGTCCAATCCCAGCACCGATGTGAAGAGTGTCTCTGCCAGTGCTGAGGAAGGCATGTCCGATCCTCTAGACCAAATACCTGTCATAGACGAAGATGATCTAGAAGAAGTCGACTTGATCAGGGTAGAGACTTTACAACCTGGGGATAGTGTAGCCAAGGTTCATCAGGAAACCACCAGCAAGAAACGCTCCATCCCTTTAAACCCCACGAATGCGGAAACTACAAAGAGAAAAAGACAGACTGCCGCGCTTGATATTGACCCGAATCATATTTCACCGGTTAGCAACGTCTCGGAGCTTAGCGAAACTCCATCCCTCGAAGTGACGAAAGACAAGGCACAAAATGACACCCAGGAAAGGGCATCTGAGAATCAATTCAAAAATGATCGTAAACGCCATATGCCAATATCACAACAAGATTCCACCCAGCCTGGGGTCTCTCCTGAACGACATCCGTCGCCATTGCAGCTGTCAACGTTAGCATCGGTGACAGGGACTAATGCCACACGCAACAAACAAGTCAATATACTTGCTATGATCGAATATGTCAGTGGTTCCACAGTTAAACCCACAACAGCGCCTCTTAAGCGCGATGTTCGTATCGTCGATCCCAGCACTGACAGGAGGGTCACCCTCAGCGTTTTCGTCGACCCGGTCAATTTTGTCCCGAATAAATACGACATTATATTGTTTCGCGATTTAACCACTCACGACTTTAGTGGAGGGAATCTCAACGTCTATCCTAAGAAGTGCAAGGGCAGAGAGTGGTTCATCCTTAACCCGTACAACATTGAGGGGTGTGACATGAAGTCTATGGAAATATTTAGAGCAAAGTATCTGAACCGAAGAGCAAATGGGCTGAAATGACGGCCATGGGGAACCTGAGCAGCCAAGGACTACGCTACATCCAGGGTCTTTAACTGCGGATTGGAACCCCACCAAGTGATACTGCTTCCACCTGTCTGCATCCGTATCGATTGCCTAGAGAAGAAATGCTGGCGTGATGCAAGGTCTCGACGCAGAGGACTGCCAGGAGCTGCTTTGTTCCACGCATCGATTTCGACCCCGGCAAGATGGTCTGCGATTAAGGGGTCGTAGTCACCTGGAGAAGGCGGCCGGCCTGACTGATCCCAAAGATCGGTGATCGTGACGGTTAGAAATGCAGTAGAGGTTGCTGTAGTATTAAGGCCCAACTCAGCTCGGAAATCTGAAAGCAACGGTTTTACGGCGCACTTACGGTACGTTCCGCCAATTTTCATTTCTGACTCAGTGACATAGGTAGTCAGTTTGCTGATGTCCTTTGTCGCAAAGCCACCATATCCCTTTTGACCAACGTCAACACATTCGTCTATCACCCATGCTACCAAGCCTCGGATCTCATTTGGAACAAGTTCATAGGTCTGTGGGATTGCTGGGCCTGCTACTTCGACCCAAACCTTGCAGTTCCCTGTTCAACAGCCGTGAGAATCGGGAAAGGGTCACAACACGACTGCCACCTACCGAACAAGACTGTGTATGGCAGTGTTCGAGGTAAAGGGCCTGGGTCACCACCTTGCACAGTGTAGGGAACAAGTGAGTCACCTTGGGTCAATGAGTCTGCTGCCCGACCGCACAGCAGAGGCGTCAAGTTTGATCCATATCGGCGATCGCAAATGCCAAAGTCTGGGACTGGGGGGATGATGGGCGACGGACCAACCTGTAGTGCGAGGTTGGCTGGCTGAAGAAGCGATAAATTGAACATGGCTTGGTGGAAAAGTATTTGCAAGCAAATTGAGAAAAGCGATTATGAGAAATCTTCGAGCTGGGGACGATTGATGAGAAATGAAAGGGTAGGCTGCGCATGAGAAGGATTAGATCCCCAGCAGCCCTATAGGATCGCAAGAGCTTTATATGCGCTCGCTAACTGGTCCAGCCGTCCCATGAGTTTATTACGTACTACAAGGGTATGCAATTTCTATCAAGACGCCATGTTCTGGAGACTCATTCGGCGGAGAAATGGATCTTCCTCCATAACGGTAGCCGCTCTTGCGCTTGTTGGTACCTTCGGCGCCTGACGAGACTTTCGACTACAATTCAAGCCTTTTATTTCTACGATGAGTTGCCTATGGCATGTGATAAGAGGGTGTAGCTACTTTCGTGCATAGTGGCATCTCCGTCCAGGTCAACTTTTGATGATGACTGACCAAGAGTAGACAGGTATTTCGTTTATTTTTTGAAGCACCAGAGAACGTGTACTTCTTTGACTACTGATCTTTGACTACTGATCTAATGGAAGACCAAACATTATGGGAAGGCGCCCCGATTTCTTGGAGTTTTGACTCTCCATGCATGACTTTAACCACAATGGGAGATGTTTCGCGCTCCTCACCGAAACCACCTGTTTCGCCCCCCTAACCGTCCCCAAACGGCACAATCAACGGCCCGCTTTGATTATTGACGCATTATGTAGTGCCAACAAATTACATTGTCGTAGCATCTCAATCACTCCTGCAGAACAGTCTCCTAAGTGTTATCTTTTCCAAAGGTAAGAACCGCCTCTCCTTTTTCTTCTCGCTAAATCTGCGCCTCTCCGATTAGCTAGTCCTCTTTGAACTCTTTTACTCGGCCAAGACGTAGAATGAAGTGTGGCTTTTGATGTTGCTTGGTTTGGAAGCCCTTTAGTTTGCGATGGAACTCGCTAGTCCTGTTTGAAACCCTTTTCTTCGCCAAGAGGTATAATGGCATTTATTTCTTGGTATTTCTTGGGTTGGGAATACCCTTACTATGAGGTAGGACCAGCTAGTCCTCTTCAAGACCTTTCTATTTCGTTGAGATATAGAGAGGCGTATAATCCTTGAAGTGCTTGGCTTTGGAGTGCCGTGGATATAGGTTGGACTGGCACCTACCGGACCAGCTAGTCCTGTTCAGGACCTTTGACTTCGCCAAGAGATATGTGATGGAATATATTCCTTGGTATGAATCGCACATGCTCCGCTTGAGCGCATTTTCGCTGGCCGATATTGCATTATTCGGGCCTCGTTTGAGCAAGTTTGCTCTTTGGGACCGCGGAGGTGACTGGGAATGGGTCGCTGGAGAAAATTGTATTGCATTATTTCTCTGAAACCGTTGATCTGTATTATGGGAGGAATAGTATATAGTCCTCACTTCCTCTCTGCTTCCTGTTCTCTTTTTCTCTTCC
Source organism: Usnea hakonensis (assembly GCA_013423325.1). Classification (NCBI taxonomy): domain Eukaryota; kingdom Fungi; phylum Ascomycota; class Lecanoromycetes; order Lecanorales; family Parmeliaceae; genus Usnea; species Usnea hakonensis. Next base: position 101,767 of record BLJB01000275.1, on the reverse strand, counting down.
ATACGTTCAACTCATCTTCACAATAGCAAGAGCTTTCTACAACTTCATCATCGAAAATCATCTTGTCTATACATACTTAGCAGATCATACATCCACGGTATACCGAGCCTATCATACATCACGGTATATCAAGCCTATCATACATCACGATATACTAAGCCTATCATACGTCCACGATATACCAAGCCTATCATACATCCACGATATACTAAGCATACCATACATCCACGAGGTCCTAGCCTACCGTCTAAGTTATGGATCCCTACCTCCAGCCGCTGAGAATTCCGCGACCTCGGGATCGGAACCGGGATCCTCGTGACCCACGTGAACCATACACAAGGTAAGCCTCCTTACCTAACCTGGCGCTGGATGTCAATTGACCTAGTACTTAGGGAATACACGCTGCCGACCATCCCCGAACCATTCCCATCGACAGGCTCTCTCAATTTCCGACAGGGAGTTTACAATGAACGGTCGATGACCGTCGAGGAGCAGAACTTTGAATCATTTGTCAACAATCGGCAAGCAGAACATGACATAAGCAGCTATCTCAATGAATGGGAAAGGTTGAAAGCTCTCGAAGAAGAAGCCATTCAGTTGTGGCAAGAACTCGACGGAAACCTTGTGGAGTACCAGAGGCAGATGAGAACTCGCGATCAACAGGCGATGGAGTACCAGTGCCAGAGGAAGAAAGAGAAGACCGAGAAGCTTAGTCGGCCATCTGTAGGCTTCTTAGTCTCTGTGCGGGAGTATATCAGCCTTGTGGTACGTCACACGGCTTTGATGAAAGACATGAAACGCGGGGCGATAAAGTTTGCGGCACGCAGGGCCTCCAAGGAAGCTAAGGAACGAAGAGCCTGCCAGGACGCTGAGAAACGCAAGTCTTTCACGGAAGATGTACAACAAAGGGCGATAGAGTCCGCGTTAAGCGGTGTCTACAAGGCAGCTGTGAAACGTAGCACGACGGAGTCTGCAGCACGACCGACTTTTATGAAAGCTGGGGACCGCGGGGCGCCGGAAGCTGCGATATGCAAGACTTTCGTGGAAACGGTGAAACGTAACTTGGCGGAGTTAGAGGCGCGCAAGAGGATGGAGTCGGAAGCCGCCACCAACGCACAGACAACACCATCCGAGGTGGCGTCTGCCACGGACGGTATTCCTTCTGATCTAGGGTCGCATCTGGAACCCAGCGGAGAGTCTTCACCTAGCCCGGTCCCCCAACAAATTCGCTCCACGGACAGTGTTTCCCGTGATTCAGAAAACCCATCTCTACCGCCGGAGCAACCAATCGACAACACCATCCGCTCACCTCGAACATTTGTACGCCAGTCACCCACGCTCACGCAATCCGGCCAAACGTCTTCCAATAGCCCGTCTCCGCCACGGTCTACAAGCGTCGATGACTCCACACCACCTTCATCCCAACCCCCCTCACGGTCCGAATCACTCAGATCCTCCCCACCGAAACGACCAACAGCATCGCGCTTCGTCCCAGATCCAGCGATATGGGGCACCAGCATTCAAGCTCCAAGCAGCAACCACCCCTCACACTCCGAATCCCTCAGATCCTCCCCACCAAAACGGCCAACGGCATCGCGCTTCGTCCCAGATCTAGCGACATGGGGCACCAGCATTCAAGCTCCAAGCAGCACCCACCCCTCACAGTCCCCACACCATCAACGCCTCGCCGAAATATCTGCTGACAAACGCAGAAGATCTCGCACGCAGTACGGACCCTTCCAGAGCGTCCTCATCAGCAATAATGATTCTTTTGTTGACATCATTATCACGGGCCCTCCGGGAGCAGGGTCTGGAAGGGGGGCGTAGGTGGGTTGTGAGTGGGTTGGATTGAATTGAAGTGAACCGGGGTACATCAAATTGGGTATAATTGATTGCGTACATCCGACCTGGTCTTTGGATTGGATACATTTGGTTTGATCAGCCCACATCAGGTTGGGTATGATTGATTGCGTACATCCTGCCGGGTCATTAACTGGATACATTAGACTCGATAAGGCACATAATATTGGGTAGAATAAAATGAAGTTTTTGCTTTTATTATATTGCCAATTCTTTCCTGCTCTGTGAGGTAACCCTTCATCGTTCTTTCCAATTCCCCCACTACTTACCTAATCAACAAATCTAAAAGGAAAATATTTTAGTCATTACCAAGGCCCCTCTCCTCTCCTCTCCTCGTTCCCCCTCGTTCGCCCTCACTGCTTCCCGCACATAAAATACACTATTCCCTCTCTCGCAAATGTTTCTGTTGGGATTCAGCCAATAGATGGCCTCCCTCATGGTTAGTCATTAACTAGTCATCCCGCATTCATAGATTCGCACTCCACTTCTACATCTTTAGCATAGTATCAGTACAATGCCATTGAGTGATACATTAGGCCTCTACATGATCCATATTGACTAACAGTCATATTCCAACAGGTCATGCGCCCGGAATTCCGTTTCTAAGGCCTACATATCGTTGTCACCAAATTCGTTGATTTCATGAGTTGTGGGACGTCTCTCTCGTGTTTAACACATTTTTTCGAGTCTTGAACACACACATATCTTCATACTTGCTTGAGCACACCTCCATAACTAACGGTTAAAGAGGATCATATAACACCATGCCGTCGGCATTCACGACGATGCAGCAGAGTGCCGCAATGGCACGGATTTGGGACTTCCCCAAGCTAAAAGGCCAGGAGAACTACCAACCGTGGGCCAAGCATATGAAGAGTGCTCTCAAATGCAACCGCCTTTGGGATATAGTCGAAAAGGGCGTTGAATTGTTGCCTGAAGAGCCCCCTAAAGAAAAGTCCCATGTCGAACAAGCAGAGGGCGAACAGCCGAGAAAGGTCATTGACCAACGCGGCCCCACTGTAGAAGAGGCCAACCAATACAAGGAGGCCGTCAACGAAATTCAGGACCAGAATAGCCAGGCAGCGGAGCTTATCTATGCCATGTGCGAGGACAAGCCGGCCGAGCATATTGAGGACGAGGAGTGGGCTACAAATCGGTGGATCACCCTCCAGACCCATTATATGGACTCGGGATTTACTCTCCGCTTTACCAAATACAAAGAGTTCATCCACATCACGATGGCCAATAGCGACAACAACATCGAGACGTATTGCACCAATATACGCTCTCGTGCACGGGAACTCAAAAGAATGGGAGCCGGGATCGATAAATGGCTAATGGTGGCCGTGTTACTCGATAATCTAGGCGAAAAGTACCAATCATTCGTTCACCGGATCGTCGCTACAGGGGACGAGATCCCTGATTTTAACAGGATCGTCACTATGCTCTATGAGGAAGACCGCCTACTCAAGAGCGACAAAGCCAGTATCGCCATGGCAGCGACCATGAAGCGATACAAGAAGGAAATGGATGAAAAGTCATCAGGAAGAGGCAATGGCAATGGCAATACTAACTCAGGCCGAGGAGGAAACAACTCCGGAGGAGGCCGAGGAGGCCGTGGCAACAACAAGAACAATAACAATGGCAATGGTGGAGGTGATCGTCACTCGAAAAACCCCAATAATGTTAACTACAAGGGCGAAGGCGATCCACCTGAGTGCAGCAAATGCCCACCAAATGCAAAAGGCAATTTGAAGAAGCACTGGCCATTCGATTGCTGGACTCTACACGAGGACCGAATGCCTGAAAAGTACCGAAACAACAAGCCGAAAGCGAACAAAGCCACTGCACAAAAGGACGATTTCGAAGATGCAAATAGTACTCGCTTTTCGGGCATGGCCATGTCGGCCACATTTCAGCAGGGACCGGAGGGAGACGATGAGCTCTGGGGCTGGTCAATCAACGAAGCCACACCGAAAATGGGTGGTGAGGTGGTGACCGAAGAGCCGAAGATCCAAGCTCTCGATCAATCTCTTACCGAAAATGATCATTTCATGAATGGGGAGATATCATGCGCTTTGCCCTTCACCTTTTCTCCTACCTTTGTTTCGACACTCCATTTCAAATTTTTCCCAAATCATCATGACAAAAAGTGCTATAGATGATTTGCGAGATTTGAGCAAGTTCCTCTCCGGTGGTTGGTTGGCGAGGAAAATTTTTATTTTTGGTTTTTTTGAATAGTACATTAATTTGGCATAGCAGTATTTGAATTAGATGGCGGAATCTGGTGATATCGTTCTTATTGACGGTTGCTTGAGGACTCCTGAGGGGGACGTTGAGGGAATTAGCGGAGGAGAGAATGGGATGGAGTGTGAAAAGGATGCTGCAGGTTTTTAAGCAACTGTGTGAGCTTTTCTCGTTTGATAAAGCCTGGGGATGAAGATTACAATATTTCTGCGAGGAAAGCCCATTAGATGAGGGCTAAGCGGGCATGGAGGATGCTTATGGATGAGCGTCCTGCGAAAATAAAAATGCGAGCATGGATTCCGAGAGAGTGACTGCTGGTCGATAGGTGTAGATAGATTCAAATAGAAATATTCGCAATACTCACAGGTGCGCGAAAGGTGTATTTTTGTCTTTAATCTACACGATGACTTATTTGTAAATAAAGCCATGAACCCACGCCCTGAATGTGGCTTTGAGGCAGTCTCGAGCCTCAAGTCTGTCACTCGGAATTGAATTAGTAATATAAGATACGCTACAGGCGGCGATGGGGGATGAGAAGTGGAATGTTTAGGAGGTCAGTAATCGAAGGATTCGAGGATTTTGGGGCTAAATCAGCTGTACGAGTACTTGTGGGTATTCGGTCGTAGTCGCTTATAATGATCATTGGGAGTAGCCGCATGGTGGTGCTATCAAGGCGGTGATCCGCACAACGAATCCGAAATCGGAATCGTGGGATGGATTTTCATAGATTGAAAGTTCATGGAGACAAGGGTGTAAGACAAAAAGCACTTATGTTTAGCAGCTTGTGGGACGTACTTGCGCTTTGACGTACAAAGAGTAGTGTGAGGCTGGTTATATGGCAGGTAAGGAGAGAAGTGGCGATGTATCTCTGAGGAGAGAGTCGAGGATATGGAGTCTTGTGGAGCAAAGCAGTAGTATTTTTTCTTATTTCGGGTAGAACCTTTAACTACGACAACATGGAATAGTACAAAAGTCTAGAGAAATATGGATGCTGAAGACCTTTGAAACATGTTCGGATAGGTTTGCAAATGCCGAACACAGGATCTCTTTCTCTTGCTGCTTGACAAGAAGCCTCGAGCAGGTGAAAGCGAATCTAAGATACCTCTCTTGGTACCTAATTCAAAGGTATGAAGCAATCCTTATGGTTTGTGGATTCAGTATTTCAGAATGATTGTTGATTGCCTCTAGGTTCCCACATTGAAGCGGAAGACGTCGAGTCTTGTAAAAGCCGAGAGCGAACCATTTGTTTGAATGAAGCCGTTGCCCTTTGCCTGTTCAGTCTTCAGCGTGTTAAACGTAATTTATATAGGGAGCGGCTACCTGGGTACACCACCAAACCCTGTAAATGATGCCCGCTTCAGCTTGCTCCAGCTGAAGATATAGGCGCATGCGAGCCTCCCAGATCATGTCTGCACCGACAATTCCAACACCGGAGCTTGAATTGAGGGTCGTTTTCGCTTCCCAAACGATCGATCCAGAACCCGAATTCAGACCAGCAATTGCGACAGTATTCACACAAGTTCAAGTTGTCCACCAATCCATTGAGCTTCAGGAACAGGTCATTCTTTTGATTCATAGCTGTCTCCGCCTGCCCTTTGGCCTTTGCAAGTTCAAATTCGAGCTTGCTTGTTTTCTGGGTGTTCTCGTTCAGGACTCGTTGAGTCTCCGCTTCGGCTTTTGAAAGTTGGTCTTCTAATGCGATCTGTTTTGCTAGAGCCAGGTCCAAGAGTATTTTGTCCTGGTCATTGTTCCAGACTGCGGTATCGAGGACGATAGTCTTGATGGCCTGGATGTCGAGGAAGGCGGCTCTGGCCTCATCGTCTCTCAATATATCCTGGACATGCTGTCGGCAAATATCCAGAACGATTTGACGAAGTCCCATATCACCGTCAGGTGTTGTAGAGAATATGGTCTCCAAGACCGCGCAAAGGTCAACGTTCGGCCACGTGGGTGTTGCTAATGTCAAAAACTTGGATTTTGCTAAGTCCTTCAGATCGGGCATGTCGTATTTCTCCGCAACAGCATAGACAAGAACGTTGTTCATCAATCTAGGGTCACTTGAAGTAGCACCGTCAAACGAATTTGACATCGTGCCTAAGACTGACTCCCCTTCGGTAGCTGCTGAGGACAAACGGGGTGGATGCGAATGATCCATAGTCACTGGAACGTCGGAGTCATCCTCCTCCGGGTAATCCAAGGTGTAAAGATAGAGTAGCAAACGCTTGACCGTCTGTGGGTCATCGTCATCCATCTTTATTACTCCAGTCTTTCCTTCCTAAGACAACAGTAGGCGTCAGCTTTGCCACCATCTCCCAAACGCCGGAACAACAGTACATACCATGAAATCTCCGTTACACGCCTTGGCGAAGAACATCGAGCGAGTACAAAGGATTGATCGATGAACTTTGTACTCCTCCTCACGGCAACGAACAATTAAATCCGAGTACATGCGAGAGGTCCAGAGGGATTCGATGCTCGCAGCGAGGCGATCCTTGTGGATGTCGACCATGTGTTCGAGTGACTCTAGGCTACTGGGTAGAATGAACGATGATCTTGGCTGTCATGAAACTTTTGAAGGCAAATTGAAGAGTGTTGCAGACAAGGTTCTTGGGGCAGGGTGAGGCCTTGAGTCTTGGCCTTTGAGCTATCAAGGAAGGTACGTCTCAGCTGTGTAGGCTGCTTAGGCGGGTCAGATGTGGTGCTTACTTCTGACAGCAGGAGGGTCTCGTTGTCTCAATTGTAGATTGGTATCATTAATACCTGGGTCTTCCATTGAGAGGAAGATGGATTACGTCGTTGTTGACAGCAAAAAATTACATGCGGCTGATTTCGACACTAAGAGCCAGCAGCCTCACTAGGGCCTTCAGCAGCAATTCGATAAGATGATGGAAATTAATGGATTTCGGTGTGATCACTCGAGTCAAATCCATCGATTAGGCACAGCATCGCATGGCAACGAGCGCTTCCATACTCATGCCATTCTTATGGAGGACTCTTCTCCGAGAGAGTGCAAATTAAGGTAGAGATGAAAAGCTCGCTAATTAAGCTATAATAGAGACATCGAACCTTCACTAGCAGTCCCCAATCATTTTGTCTAGCGTACAGAGTATTAGAGGCTCAGAACACTATCATAGTCAACAAGCATGCTCTCGAGCACTGGGAGACTCGTCCTGGCAGAAAGCATTTTTAGGACACTAGCGCGAGAAAGGGGGCTGGCTGTTCAGGACCTGAGAGCTTTGTATACCTTGCTCGGCTACTGGGTCTTATCAGTGCTGCTGCTCGCAAGTTTAAAATGATATGATTTTCGTATCTGGAGATCAGAGGGGAACATAATGCGGAAGAGGAGACCAGAGTAAGCATTGTAGCTCTAATGATGCCGCATCTCGGTGAAGCAGATAGAAGATCATGAACTATTGCAAGTCAAATGGAGGGCCGGCAATCCCAGTCCTAACAAAGGTACCTTAGTCTTTGGAATGATTTGTAAACTCTATCAGACGATACATCCGTAGCCGAGCCGCCGGTCCTGCCATATATCGGGTTGATCTCTTCCCATTTCCGGAATCCAAGACTACCTTAACGTATGGGCCAAGAGTTTAGATATAACGGGCGACGTCGTCTTACAAGGCTTCTCTCAAAGCCTGCAAGATGGCCAGTAAAGGCTGAAAACAATCATTTCAAATATCTGTCGGCGTATCGCAGTCGGATAAGTGGATACGTCTAGATACTCAACGGTGCATTGCAGCCTTCGCACGATGTAGGATACCATTGGCGCTGTGAGTACCAATTTATAAGATGATTGCAATAATAAGTAACTATGGCACGACAAGATCTGAGAATGTCGAACGAGGCGAAGCAGATTAAAAGCTGGTGGAGCAATAATCCCGCTCAAGATGAGTTGAAGACCTTGGCGCGATCCTTGTAGGGCTGAAATCAAGACGCCATTTCGCGCGCATTCGATCAAACACTTGAGTACGACCGCTCTGTCTGCTATCGTGAAGGGATCTGAGACTTTTCAAGGGCACTATTCACGTATTCTCTCGTAGATTGCGACAATGCCGCCATTCAAGGATGAACATATCTTGGTAAGTCTGCATGTACGCCCGGGTTGCGCACTGCCTGAACATGCCAGCTTCAATTGGTACCACCTTAGGGATCCAGCTGATTTCCGGTGGCTTCTAGATTATTGCTCCGGGATCGCAAACTTCTCTTGCCCAATTGGGCCTTCCTGAATCCTTTACCCCCGCTCGTCTACGCTTCCCAACACGCATGTTCCCCGCAGAGAAAAAGGGAGAATGGGAAGCCACAAGAATTCGGGAGCGAAAAGCGACGAATACTGCAAACAAGCCTGAAACCAATGGACATGCCGATGGAGATATCACTATGGGCGAGGCGAACGGTGCGATGGATGGTCAGGCAGGGACAGAAGATCGTGAGGACGATCCAAAATTTGAGGAAGATCCCACGAGCGAGGAGGGAGCGGTATATCCATTGCGGAACGGACGAATCGTCGACTGGTCATGTTTTTTCGCTCTCCTCACTCACATCTACAATACCATGGGGCCGCCATTCCATACGCCAATACTGGTCATTTCGCAACCGGCATGGACTGCCCAGGACCATGAAAGCCTGACACAATTTATCTTCGAGAAGTTTAAGACCCCAGCATTCTGCTTGATGGACTCGGCATTGGCTGTATGCTATGCATATGCTACACCTACTGCTACAATCGTTGACGTAGGGCATGGGAAATGTGATGTTACAGCGGTAAACGACTTCCTCGTTAGTGACATGGGAAGAGGGTCCGCGTTGCCAGACTGTGGCGGAGAAGCAATGACACAGAGACTCCACGAGCTGCTCGGCGGACAAGGTCTTACAACCGATGTGTGTGAGCAGCTGAAGAAAAGTCCAATCTGCGAGATACTACCTCCTGGGACGGAGATGCCAGCTGAGGCAGAGACAATTGCACTACCTTCGAATCCAGCAGCCGCAGCCTCTACTGGAGCTTCTGCTTCTGGCGCTGGGCAACGAGGGAGTATTGCCGCCCAGGGCGGGGTACCTCGTGGGCCTGGGATTCACACCGAGGTTGGAGACGCCGATGAGGAACGAGAGTTCAAAGAAGGCGAGGATGATGAAGGCGTCCTCGATGTTGCTGCGATTGTTGCCAGTGGGAAGACCAGTGAATTTCTCGCAAAAAAAGACAGAGAGAAAGCTGCTAAAGCAGCAGCCAAGAAGGATGCTGCCGATGCAGCAGCAGTGGCTAAAGAGAAAAGTCTACCTAACTCGAAGCGTGTTAAAGCCAATTTTCATTATTATGAGAGGAGGCCCCTCGAAGAACTCAACATGAATGGCAAGCGAGCCATGGATGGCGAGACTGGCCAAGAAGGCGGCGAGCCGAAGAGACAAAAGACCCCTGAGCCAGTGGTTGACAGTGGCGTTCAGACAGTAGAGAATGCGGCTGCGGCACGTAGAGAAGAGCGAAAGGAGGAGAGACGGCGGAATAGAGAGGGTACCGCATTTATCAAGAAGAATGCTGATGTCGGCCTGGAGAGGTTCCAGGCTGCTAGTGGTGGAATCCTTGATCTGATTGCGGACGCCATACATCGGTGCATTCTCTCGTATCCAGATATCAGTAAACGCAGCGATCTTTGGGACTCTTTGATTATTTTGGGTAACGGTAGCAAAGTGAAAGGCAAGGCCGCCCACATTTTGGTATCCGATAGACTAACACTTGCACAGGTTTCAAGGAGGCTTTAATTGGGACTTTGAACTCAAGATACCTCATATCTCCTTCCAGCGCCACCATTTTCACCTCAGAACTCCCGTCCAATGTCACAACTCCCGTCGCCACTGGAGCAAATACCCCCCAACCCCAACATCACCCTCCATCACACCATGGACCAGGCGTCAACCCCCTCCTCCTCGCCGCAACCACAGCCTCAAATCCCAACCTCGCCCCGCCGGGACAGTCACAACAGCAACTGCATCAACAGCTCCAACTCCAACAGTACCACCAACAACAAATGCAGCAATCCCACCAGCACTCGAGCCATGCGCAGACGCCCACGAGCATCAAACTGCTCAAGATGCCAGATTATTTTCCTGAGTGGAAGGAAGTGGGGATGGAGGAGGCAGGATTTTTGGGAGCGCAGGTCGCGGCCAAGGTTGTGTTTGTGGTGGATCAGGGGATCAGCAAAGGTTTCATGTCGAGGACAGAGTATAATGAGCTGGGGCCGCAGGGAATTCATGAGAGTTGTGTTTAGAAAGATTGGATGTACTCATTGGAGAAATGTCTATGAATGTTGGGTGATTCTTTGATCCATAGCCGTCACAGCTTGGGAACTTTCGGATTGAACTCTGTTCCTCGGTCTGGTAGCATGAGATTTTGCGGTTGTAAGATACTGAAATCCTACTCAGAGCCGTAAAGTCAAGTAGTAACCCATCCGTACGAGTACCACGGGTATTCATACTTCCTTTGTTCTCTACAATTTAGTTATGACAGATGTACTGGAGGTCAGAAGTGGTAAAATATAAAAGTGAATCAACCAAACGATCCTCGTAACGAATTATATCCATGTCGTTGCCCTCCCTTACTGCTTCAATCATAAACTTTCCTAACAGCCTACAACATATACTGACCAAACAATGTCGTCGCCAGACCGCGCTATCAGTCCCCCTCCTCTCAAACGCCGGCGTATCTCCGACACCCCACCCCAGGAACCTCACCCATCCCCTCCGGCCCCAAACGCACCCTCTCCCACCTCGCAAACCACCCTACGCATCTACTCTTGGAACATCAACGGCATCCATCCTTTCCTGCCCCTCTCCACCCCTCCAATAACCACCTTTCTCAAACCAGCCTCTACCTCCTCGAAACCCCAACCGCCACCCCCTTCCCTCCGCGCCAATCTCAAGCGATGGGCATGGCCCCACATCCTCTGCCTCCAAGAAGTCAAAATCGCCCCCACAGACACAACCACCCAACCCGCCATCCAACGCAACATCAACAAGCCCTTGGACCAAGCCGATCGAACCGATCCCCAGCGCTCCCTCTACGATGCGCATTTCTGCCTCCCGCGTGATCAGTACAACGCGACTGGCTTCGGCGGCAAAGTGTACGGCGTCTGCACGCTCGTCCGCCGCGATGTACCAAGCTATGAAACCAAGACCGTGGACTGGGATCTCGAAGGGCGCGTGCTCCTCTTTGAGATCAACACCTGGCGCATGCTCGTCATAAACGTCTACGCAGTCAACGGCACCACAAACGACTACCGCGATCCGGCCACGGGGAAAGTGATTGGAGACCGCCACTACCGCAAACGAATCTTCCATTCCTTGCTCCGCGATGAGGTGCGTCGATACGAGGAGAAAGGATGGGACGTTGTTGTAGCGGTCGCCGATCGATTCCTTTCCCCATTTACGCATGGGCGAAGAGCATGTGCGCAATCGAGCGGATTTTGAAGAGAAGGTCATGGAGGGGGCGGGGTTGGTGGATACGTTTCGCGCGGTGCAGGGGTTGCGGAGGAAGTTTACGTATAGGCCGAGGAATAAGCCTTGGGGGGAGGGGGGGGATCGGGTGGATTTGGTGTTGGTGACGAGAGGGGTGGGGGTGAGGGGTGCGGATGTGTTGGATTGTGAGGCGGAGAGGGGGGGGAGTGATCATGTGCCGCTGTGGGTGGAGGCTGGTGTTGGGGGTGGGTTGGGGGTGGTGGGTGGGGTGTGAGAGGCGGGGGACTAACGGCTTGTTCTGGGGACGGGCAACGTTTGGTGAAGCGGGCTGTCAGGAAGGACTATTAGCATCGAATACTCCTTCTAGAGATCGGTTGCTTTTAGTACTATCGTCCAACACACGGTTTTGCTTCGGTGTGATGGAGTAGCCCATTTCTCAATCCTTGCAGAGCAAAAATACAAGAGGCTCAGTTCTTACGTACTCCAGCGAAGAGAAGTTTCCCTGCGTTCAAATCAAGATACATATTTTTTTTAATTGCACTAAAACTTGATCCGAAATCTGAACGCTATCAAGTAAGGTATCTAGATCATAGTTGGGGTCATAATTCGTGCACATAAAACGCCATCTAAAGCAATTCGGCACCCGCGAGCAAGAACTTCCAATTCAGAGTTCAAGCATGTTCACTCTTCAAGTATCACATTCATTCATGCCATCAAACCTCTTCCTCTCTCCCCATCCCACCGCCCTACCTCGCATCCGTATACATCCGCATCCCAGCCCCCACAGGCCTCAGCACGCCCGCCTCTTCCAGCTCCGATAACAGAGCCATTAGCTGGAGGTCTGTTCCCGGCGGGCTCAACACGGACAGGGAGACTGGTAGGAACATCTCAGCCTCTGTCACGCGTGATCGGCATGCTGTTTCCCCAATGGGCACGGTGCAGTCGGGACATCCGGACAGGTAGCTGAGGCTGTAGATGGAGAAGGAGGAGAAGAATAGGGGCCCGTTGTCGGGCTCGTCGCGGTAGGTCGGGACGCCCCAGCTCTGGGGGAATACGAGGACGGGGAACTCGTTGGAGGTCGTCTTGGCGAAGACGACGGAGCGGAACCATTGCGAAAAAATCTCGGCGGATTTCAGGGCGTTTTGATACTGTTGGGGGGTGAGTGTGCGGCCGTGGATCTGGCGAGCTGCGACGATGGGGTCGATGAAGGGGGTGTGGGTATTATTGGCGGCGCGGAAGTCGGCGATGAAGGGATCGACGGTTTCACGGACGCATGAGTAGGTTGTGAGGACTGTGTATATGGCTCCAGTGGCTTTGTCCAAGCTTTCATCTTGGCCCGCCGGACGAGTCTGACGCCACAGGTCTTCGAGGTTGAAGGGGCTCCGGGTGCATTTGAGGTGCAATTCCATGTTTTGGACCGTTTTCTCGAAGAGGGTCTCGACATCCGTCGCAGGCAACGACTTGTCGGGATAGGGAAACCAACGATGGGAGCCTTGAGGCTCGGTTTTCCTGGCTCGGACGGGATATAGAAGTTTGTATTTGACCGGCGTTTTCGATAAAACTGGTGAAGGATGTGGTGGCTCTACCAAGCAATCCATAACAGCTGCAACTACAGCCGCAGATCGAGCAAATAGCCCGGGGCTATCTAGGAGCGGCGACACTGAATATATGCCAGTAGTGGAGATAACATTGGTAGAAGCCCGCAATCCATATGTGCCACAAACACCTGCCGGATGGCGTATGGAGCCCCCCGTGTCAGTTCCAATTGTAAAGTCGAGCCAGGGATAGGCAGCCGAAGCGACAGCGGAGCCGGTGCTCGAAGAAGACGGCGATTGGTACGAGTCACCGCGGGGATTGAAGGGCGCCATGTAATCAATCCTAAGAAAGCCAATGAGCACTCAGGTACATCATTGGTGCTAGATACTAGATGCTCATGAAATGTACTGATGAGATCGTTATTTTGGCGAGCGTCACCGTTGTGTCCATGTTCAACATCGAAGAAATTCGATTGTCAGGAATGTAGTCGTTGAGAGCTTGGAGGTATGTAGGCGTGCAAAGAAAGTGCGTTTTGAATAAAGACGAATCAACCCCTACCACTGTGTGGGCACTTCCCCCTCAGCAAACTGTGTTGTCATCGTCTTGCCCACTAGAATCGCACCTGCCTCCAGGAGTCGGTCGACGCACCGAGCGGAGGACCGTCGGTCAGGGTATAGCCTGCGATAACTGCGATTGCCAAGGCCTGTTTGGAGACCTGCCACATCAATGATGTCCTTGACGGCGAACCGTAGCTCAATACCAATCAGCTAAAGAGATCTTTTGTATATGCTTTCTGGGATATTATACCCCTGCCAAGGACCGTATAGACGTACGTTCGGAGCCAAATCTTGAAGGAACGGCTATGAGGTTCTGAGGAAGGTTAGCAAATGTGCCATCTTCGAGTCCGATCTTCTCACCCCAATGTTAAGCCACTGGAAGGAGTGCAGCTGAGCGCTGAAGGTGAGGGACCCTCCAATGAAAGCGTTATATTTGTCTTCGTATAATCGAGACACACGAAGAATCTCCCCAGTTGAGAGGCGGATTGTGTAGGGACCGGTCAACAAATGAGTAGGTTCGATTTCCAAGACAGTGCAGGCTCCATCTCGCACAACACAAAGCTTTGCAGCCCGTGGTGTTTGGAGTATGATGACTGTCGATAAGTTTGTACAGTCAGTAACCCTTGAATGCAACTAAAGACGATAGCTTGTCTCACTCTGAAGAAAAGCCAGGGTCCAAACATCGTCATGGTGAGCAAGCTTAGAACTAACCGCATCCAAATTCTCATTGTTGAAATCGTCCTTTGACGCATTGAAAACTGTGCACGGTATTGAGTCTCCTTTGAGACCCCTGAAAACTTCATCCGAGGAGTAGGAAGTCCGAAGTGAGATAGTATGAGCAGGTGCTTGATGAATGTAATATTCATTTCCGCCAAAAGTTGCAATAATCCTAAATTTTGGCTTGTCAGCCGTGGAGCCACGCAAAATGGTAGACATTTCTTGTCTCACTTACCTCGAGGCAGGACGGAGCCAGATTACAATCTGAGGTCAGACGTTCAATTTTAAAGACTGTTCATCGGCTGGATCGGAAGTGATTGTGGGTTTTAGTTGCATGTAAGATTTTCGTATCGGGACCATGGCCATCAATGAATGTGCTGTACTGCGATACAAGGAAAGATTTACCTATCTCCGGCCGACGGCAAGCCCACACGGCAGCACCAATCGACTTCTTAGTCTCTTTTTCTGTATCTTTATCTCTTTTCTCAATTTCCTGTGACCGGTTGACGACCGAGGTGAAGTTTCAAACGTGCCCGGGGTTGCGCCTGATGTCGAAACAATCTTGTGCATCAGCGATGGAGCTATGTATCGAGCCCGCTTCTACCTGTAAAAACCTGAAATGGCGGGTTACAATGGGCTATTTTAAACCTGAGGCTGGCGGTTCCACCCAGTACTGATTGGCTGAGGATTGCAAGATGGGGATGGGGGCCATTACTCGTCGATCTCGAAATCTACATAAAGTGAGGAATATCTTGAACATTTAGGCGCCGGAAATCATCGCTGTACCTCACGAGTGACGGAGACGTCAGAGTAACATTTGTGCAGGTGAAATGAGCGTTAGCGACGAATCTCCAATGGCGGAAAATCTATCTAGCCATCCGTTGGGCACTTCTCTGGACCTGATCCTTAACGGAGACTACAGCAACGCTTTCCGCGCTCAAGATTACTTCTCGGTGGGCGATTCCATAGGTCATGTTTTCGAAGTCATAGGCGGTAATGGAGTTATGAGGTCTAATGTTAGCGGCGATAATATTGTCGAAATTGTTAAGGTTAGCTAGCCCCTGCCTAACGCGCAGATTTAGGGTTTTGGGGGGCAAAATCCGATTTCCCGGGTGCTTAGAGCGAGGAAGCCGTGGTGCCCCTAGCGCATACTTTTAGCTAATGTTCCAGCAGGACGATCGTCTTGCTTGCTACGATACAAGAGTCATGTAAGTACTTTACTCTGACTACTGGCCACACGGACCACCAAGAGGCTAGCATGACTTCGCAATATCCAGTGTCAGGTCTAATGATCGACCGATCTATATAGATTCGTTGATTGTGTTCAAAAGGATCAAGAGAGGCTTTCTCTCGCCTCAGCCCACCTCCGCTCTATCTTTGACGCCTTCGAAATTTCTCCGCGCTTTGCCGGTTTCATATCCCGCCAGCATATGCCAGGAAGTGCTACGCGATTTGATCAAACAACGTGCAAGCCGCACCAACGTGGTATGTACCCAAACAATGTAAATCATGCCCTTTATTCGGACTGAAGTCTGATTCACGATAGAACAATGGTACTCTGCCGTGATCCGATCGGACTGGCTTCATGGAGACGAAACGGCCCGTGACCTTTCTCGAAAGGTGGCCGATTGGAGGCGCTTTACTCTGTGGTCAAAGTACGACCTTTTCACCAGAAAGTTGCAGGTTCTCGTGCTAGGGTGGCCACCACCATCGAGGGAAAATTTCCAATCAACTTTTCAGGGCATCTCTGGCATGCAGCTGCAGCGACATCCGATGATTGTCCACGCGTACTTTGCAAGAGCGCTGTTGTTGAAAACATACGACTTCTTGCAAGACTTTTCAGGCCCCCTGTACGAATGGGCAAGTACTACGCGATGGCAGCTGTTTCAGACTCTCGATCTTGAAAACATTGGCTAATCCTCCTGTGTGGAAATCAGGAGTTCAAAGCGCAACAGTTGAAATCAGCGAACGACTACACTGAGAGGGTACAGGTTTTCCTAGCCTTTTCCCGACAGATCCAACAGATATCCACCGACTATGATGTTCTTGATGCTACACTCGAGCATTTGAAAAGGGAGTATGAATGGTTCCAGGAGAGTCTCCATCCAACAGCCAGCTCGGAAGTTGCGACACCGGCATCGTTGCACGACGAAACAGAGCTGTTGGCACGGCTTCGGGAGACATTCAGCTCTTTCTTGAGAGAAGCAAAGCTCATACGTACCTACAGCAATCTCTACAACGAGAGATCCAAAATCGGTGTCAGCGAAGGCTTTGCAATGGTGAATCAACGCGACGCAGAGGTTTGTCCGACCGTTCTCTTATTTAAAAAATCCTCACTGATCCTCCCTTCAAGGTGAACATCAGAATGGCCACCGAATCCACCCAAATCGCTCGCGCCTCCCATCAAGATAGCCGAGCTCTGCGAATCATCCAAATCCTGTCAATGCTTTTCCTGCCCGCCTCCCTCGTTAGCAGCATCTTCGGCATGGGCTTCTTCAGCACGTCGCAAGGCACTGACGGCCAGGCGATCTTGTTGATAAGCAAGAATTGGTGGCTGTACGTGGCGGTTAGCGTTCCTTTGACGGTCTTGTGCTTGGGGTTTATGGGAGGTTGGAACATGCTGAAGTATCGGAAGGGGAGGGCGAGACGGGCCGTCCCTGCTGATTTGGAGACTGTGGATTGGAGTGATCTGAAAGAAGATTGAAAGCAGCGCAGTGATGTGTGTATGTACAATATGTGTAGCAAAAATGGCTTTCTTGTACAGATCCTCTCTGGAAAGCGATCAGCCACATGGTCGACGAACACAAGGTCTCACACAACCATCCTCGTCTGCCAATAGTAATCTAATTATAGGTGTTCCTGACTTCCTTGAAAGACCTAAGTACCGGGGTAGGACTCCTTTTTTCAATATACGGATTTAGGGTAAATCATTAAGAGAGTAGCGGTTGGAGTAGTAGCAGTCCCTATAATATCGTTATAGTAGAGAATTTATCCCTTAGAATTCTATTTATTACTACTCTTCCTCCTTTGAAAGACCTTAGCGCTAGGACAGGACTCATTTATTTATATACGGATTTCGGGGAAGTTATCAGGAGACTAGTAGGTGGAGTGGAGGGTAGTCCCTATAATATCAGTATGAAGGGAGGGCTTATTCTTTAGGAATTTATTTATTCAAACTACCTAACACCATAAAAACCGAATATTACAGGGTCGATGCCCCTGAAAACCTCTACGTACGAATGGGAAAAGACTATCTTAATACGACCTTTACATGGCTGGCCAGTGTGGCCGTGAAGGTGATTTGTAGGCCTGTGGCCGGATCAACGGGCAGGGCAGCTGGGATCACGGGAGGGGGAATGGGTGGCAGCGCCTCCTGGAGGCCTCCAAGGTCATTGGCCAGAGCGGTCGCCGCCTGCGATCTCATGTTGTTAGTGGATGGCGAGGGTTTTAGGTTGGGGACATTACATGCCTGCTTTCTGGCCTTGTTCTTCTTTTTGCGCCTCTCATTGGCGAGTTGTTTTTTTGAAAGAGTAGGGGCTGGAGCGGGGGCTGCGTCGTCCTACAACGGCTCATCGTCAGCTTGCTCTCATCGGCTAGGCTATTTATCGTGATTGAGTGGAGTACCTCGGGCTCAGGCTTTACTGCCTTGGCTTTTTTTGCCAGGTTCTTCTTTTGTTGTCTCGATAATCGTGCCCCAGCGGCGAACTCGATCTTCGTTTGGGACCAAAATAGGGCAAATTCCTCCCAATTAACCTAGAGGAAATGGGTCAGCTCCTTGCACCTCATGATGGGGGTGGGGCAGACTCACGTGTGAACGTAAGTTTTGAGCACAGCCGCAATCCGGCTTGCAAGCTACATCAATGAGGGCCAGCCACCAGCGGACTGTGTCTTGTTGAGTGCAACGAGTCCCATTCTGTTTGGCTATCTCCAAGTGATCTATAGCGAGATGAATGATGCCGTTTTTCAATCTATTCGCGGCTAATGTTGTGAAGTTGCCTATTAAACTCTCGTTAATACATGAGTAGTGAATAGTAGTGACTGCGTACTTGTGCCCCAGCAGTATTCGCACACGTTGGCGATCCTACGGTTTTCTTCGGACTTTTCAGGGAATTCGAAAGTGAGTGAAGCCATATCTATGGTGAGAAGCCTGACTTGAGTACAAATGATAGCGAGTTCAGACAGTTGATTACGAGAGGGTACATGAAGCTGGACCTTGCGAGTAGATAAATGATAGGGAAGATAACCTGGGTCGCATCAAAATCTTTGGTGTTGTGAGTAAGATGCTGTGTTGTGAAGGGAGCAATACCTTAGCGTGAACCTCGGCTGCTAGCGTTTCTCACTTACCTACCGAGACAAGTTGTATAAATCTTTAACCCACGAGAAGGATATTCTCGAGGGTTCACAAACATCAACGGAGGTGACATTCTGGGTCTTTGAAGTCAAGAAATATGGTTGGGATGGGCGGATAGACTGGGGAACCATACAATTTTTGAATCTTGGCGACATTGTGACTCTGAAAATCCAACAAATAGCCATGTAAGTTGGTCACGAACATGGCCATGTCTGGAGACAACGACTTGTTTTCAAGGCGACGCGCCTCTGGTCGGAAACAAAACACCGCTCAGTCTATGGGAAATCTCGACACTGTAGCGTCGATTGAGTGATCGTGATCCTCCCATCGTCTCTATGAATCTCACGTCTGATTAATTGGCTTCCCTTGTCTATAGCAGATGCATGGTTCTTTCTGATGGCTTGGCCAGGCGGAAGCGGGCCAGGATTCCTGACATCTAGCGCTAATATGGTGGAGACAAAGTACGAGGCGATGCAGAGAGGGATGCAGGGAATCGCGTATAGGTGCAATCATCAAATGTTGTATATAATCTATGACAGTGCAGCTCCTGAAGAGGATGCTGGGAATTCCAAAGCACGCAAGGTCAAGTAATGACAGTCAGAGTGTCGCGATGTTCAATACTTACAATACGGAGAGGACCTTCGGACGGAGAAAGCTAAGCGAAACGTTTGTTCCGACGACATCTCTGATCACCCTCACGTCTGCTTCAGAAACAGAAAGCTCTCTCGGTCTTCGATTCCCCATGACAGCCATAGCATTGTAGCGGGACTTGAGCTTTTGAAGTTGGGTGTCCCGAAATGAGCTGGAGTAGTCGTCGTAAAGCATGTTCTCGATCAAAGACTTTCCATACATGTGTCCTTGCATCTTGCTCGTCCACAATACCCTTCAACCGATTAGTATATCTTCCATTTGACAGCGATTCTACCAAGCGTACCGTGTTTCATCTACTGCAATCCTGAGCCCAGCAATTTTCTCATCGACCTATTACAGCTGCTACCTCTCAAACTGGTGACGCAACATCAATTGCTAATCGACAGCCTTGCCCAAATGCTATGCTTTCGCCTGCAAGATATCAGACTTATTCTGTCACGGACTATGGGGTAATGGGAGGGGGAGAAGCTGGCACTGCACTAGATGTAGCCAAACATTGACAACCTCTTCCATGCTTTCTCAATCGCGCACCATGAGCGCTGATTGCATTGGACTTCGGATCACCGACATCATATTTGTGTTGGTCTGTGAAAACAGCAAGGTTGTGGCCGAGCTGTTCATGCTGCAACTTTCGTGCGCCGCTTTACCAGATTGGTTTCCTCGTCAACACCAAGCTGATTTTCAATTCACTACATAAGAAAAATAGCGCAAATTCTAGAAAAAGGTAAGTACTGCCCCTGTGGTTTAAACGCATAATGCTAACTGTAAGGGCCCGGGTACATGGTTCGAGCAACGGAGATGTTTGCGGGAGACTACAACATGACTCATGTTGAAAATCCCAATAAAGTCTCCGTTGCGAAAATCATGTGCCCGGGTCTGGCTGGCTACGAGGTTCACCTGTTCGCGGTGCCAGCTACATAGTACCTGATACATTCAGAGAATCCGAGAAACCTCACAAATAATTTTTTTCTCTTTTTCTTTTTTTCTTGCCCAATTCATGGACCACTTGGATCATTGCGAAAGCAACCTGAACATAGCAAATGTAAAATTCCCCAAGTACCCAAAAGCATTTGCATCTTCGCATAGCGAGCGATTGGTCATGCATCGCATTGAACCCTTCGGTCAAAACATCGGTCTAGGATACAACGAGTCTGATAACCAATGAGAGCTAATCGCATTGGCCCTGGCTGTAGACTCGTCGCATAAGTATCACGCATTGAGACTGTGACTGAAGCCCTTCGTTATATGTGGACGAAGCAGCAGATACAACGTGCTCTGTTGAAAGCTGAAGCGATGACTCGTTAAGACATTGCAAGTGGAACCACAACAGAAAGCTTTGCCGGGCCAGTTTGATTCTTGCTATCGCAAATCCATGTCTGTACTCTCTCCGGTACTTTTCAATACTCTCCGCGCCTGTATTTTACACTTCCCTTTTCAGAAAGGCCAAGGCCCACGGTTCGAATCGGTGAGGATCGCTTTCAAAATACTTTTTGTCCACTTCCAATCACGCCCCTCCGTTTTCTGGATGGTTTCATAATATATTGGAAGGTATTACGAGTGATATACAGCTTTCAGTATAGCATTTTGAGAGGTGGTTTGGTGGAATTGAGGGTCAGTGAAATCTGTGGATTTTCTGTACGAGGACAACACGCGGGGTTTAGTCGGGCTTAGCGCGGTATGGTGCTACCATGCCTCTTTTTCTACCTCCTTCAATTGAAACAAATGCAGCTCAGCATCATTCCACTCGTCTCAGGCATCTCACACGAAGCCCGAAGACTTTTTAACTCAAAGAATTTCAACGCATACACACAAATCCTCCCCTCACGCGCTTCAAACAAGCCAAAGACCCACCAACACCACCTACACCCAGTACGTCCTTTCCCCCCCTCTCCCCCCCTCTCCCCTTACCAAGCGTTGTCTTCCCTCCACAATCCCAGATCCCAAATCAGAAACCCAAACTAACCTCCACCGCAGTCATAGTACAAGCATAACCCCACCTAGCCTATTCAATACACAACGCGCTGATTTCGCTCGAGCGCAAGTAATAAACTCGTGCTCATACCAGACAATCTCATAGGACGAAGCGAATTTCGCGCTTAGGAGCATCTTGAGGAACGAATGAGAGAGCACGGGGAATAGAAGGAGAGAGGAATGGATGAATCGAGAAACCGCTATCCACAATCCCTTGTCCGCTCTCTCGCGTCTGACTTCATCACATCACATTTCGACCCCATTCGCACGTCCATCAAGACTCCAATCCAGCGCTTATGCCAAATCACCGACCGAATGGAATGGCCGCTGAGAGGAGGAGAGGATGGCAAAGCCTGTTCCTGCGCAACTCGTGGGTTTCGCTGTTGTAGGAGATTTGGGCTCTCGAAGGAAATGATGGTGGTTGTAGTGGTTGTTTAGGGGTCTGGATTGCCTGTGAAGATATCTTGGGATTGGAAGAAGATGAGGATGGGGAGGGTAGTGTGTTCAGTTCGGGTTCGAGGTATAAAGGGTACAAGGGCGGCGCAATACAGCCTGTCAGGGAAAGAATGGGAAGGAGAACGAAGTCATCAAAAGCGCTAGGCACCGAGGTGGTACTTCGCTGTCTGATACGTCGCTAATCTGATGACTACTTGTGTCGTGATAGATAGTAAGAACCTGGAATCAATTTTGCAGATATGTTTGTTCATCGCGCCCATACACCTCAGTTCCCTCCTTGCATATTACCCCAAAGTATAAGGTGCTCCCTGCACGGCCACTTCTTCGGAAGGAATGCTCTCCATATCCGTCCTGTACATCCCTTCCCCTGAGCCTTCCAGACCAGCGGAATCGCCCTGTAAATTTCCCCAACTCATATCATTCTCCTAAGCCTTTCGACACTTAAGGCCAACGCAGCTGCGCATCATCACACACAAACCATCGTCGCGCAGGATTGTAGGAATTCATTTTACTCGCGAGTGCGTTATAAGTAAACTACCGGACACCTGTAGGATCTGTTGGCGTGGATTCAGATACGCTTGCCGGGACGAGGGGTTGGCTTGGATTGTGGATGATTCAGATGGTGTATTTTGGTAGATTTATGGGCGAAGGAGCGGGGAGGGGGAGGGGGCGGTGGAGGTAGTGGACTATGCCATTGCGTTGAGCCCGCCGTTTATTAATGCTGCTCCACCGAAACCTAGCGTTGTCTGAGACTTGACGATCGGGTCCATCTCAGGCCAGTCTTTACATCGCCGACGGATCATGTTTGGGCTCGTCCCAATCAGGGACTCAACACCATTTTGGCGATACCTTTCCGTAAAACGCGAAGCCATCTTCCAACGGGTGAGGTCTGACTTGGTGAGTTCAATTGATGGAAAATGTGGATATGCTTTCTTGCCGACCACGTCTAGATACCTGAAGCCTTCAAAAACACTTAGATCCGACTTTAGCTGGAAATGTGTACCTTGAATATTTTCACCAGATCGCAAGAGTGTTATGGTCATCTCGTTGCCTTCATCGTGCCTCATTCCCTTCTCTGACTGGGTTTCGTTGCTGCTGCTGGCTCGTCCACTCTCACTCCTCAGGATATCCCCTTTGGCCATGAACGAGCTGGCGTTCACACCTTCTAGACTGTGGCAGCTCTATCAGCTTCTGGTCCAGCAAGGTGTTACGCAAAGCAACATCTGGTAATTATTATCGTGATTCGTGCGAAAAGATCAATCTCAAGATTGCTTTGTTTCAAAGGAAAAGCCAGTCTATCATAACTTTCTTTACATTGATCCCGGGGAATAAATTCAAACCTTGTCTAGGCATGATCTTACCTTTAAGAACTCCTCGAACTGGTCGCAATTCGGCTGATCTCTATATGCACGTCTCTCAAACTCCCTCTCTTATCTTAGCCCAAAGTATCTTCTACACCGACGCACTTATCAAGAAACCCGTTCCCTTCCAGAGAGATAAAAGAAGCTCATACTGTCCTCGCGACGCCCCTTGTAGTTGGCTCCGTCATTTTTCGCACTCCTTCTGGAGAACAGGGGTATGCTATTGTTGGGGCGGTTCCATTTCAAGCCACTCTTTGGAGGGTTTTGGATTCATGGAGAGAGCGTCCCTGCGGTCTCCGTTCGTCTGGTTCTTTTGAGAAGGAGGGCGGTTCGCAATGCGTTGGGCTGGGTGCGCGGTGCTCGGTCGGGATGTGAGGAGTGGCTGCGTTTGGGGGTCTTCTGTATTGAGACCATCAGTTGGAATTTGGATTGTGAGGCTGGCTGAGGAGGTGGAGATATATATGGAAAGCGAGGCCTTGATTGATAGGGGTCTCAAATAATGGTCTAGTGATGAAGATCTCAACGGGAGGCTAAGGGGTTTGTAGGCGAGGATGGACTTCTCTGGGGACTTGAATGATTTGATGTGATTGTACTGGGGAGGCCATAGAACTAAGCTTGAGCAGAATAACAAATGAAGGTTTGCTGTATACACTGCCTGAAAACAATCTGATATCGGCATACGGCTGGTAGTAAACAGATAAATGTCATAACCAAGCCCAAGCTCCATGGTACCTCAAATGCCGCTGAAGATGGTCTCCTCAAGCCTCCTCTGTGACTGATGGCTTGTGACGGAAGGGAAAGTCATGTGTTTGTAATAGCTTCATTATCTTATGGTCCGTGGAGTCACTTGAGGAGGACGCCATCTGCCATTCGTTGTCGAAGTCTTCAGCATTCATGCCGTTGAGCAGAATTCGCACTATGTCGGATTGACCTCTCCTAACAGCAGACTTTAGCGCCCTAACTTGACCGATGCAAGTGCGAGCTCCTCTATCAATAAGCGTCTGCACTATTTCTTTATGGCCAAAACTTGAGGCCCCCTGTAATGCGCCACCTAATTCGCTTTGTATATTGATATCAGCTCCTCTGCTAAGTAGTATTTCTACTATTTCTTTATAGCCTTGACGTGAGGCCGCCTGCAATGCGCCACCAAATTCTCGACTTTGTGCGTTGACGTCAGCTCCTCGGTCAAGTAGTATCTGCACTATTTCTTTATGGCCACGAAATGACGCCGCCTGCAATGCGCTACCAAGTCTTCCACTTTGTGTGTTGACGTCAGCTCCTCGGTCAAGTAATATCTGCACTATTTCTTTATGGCCACGAATTGACGCCGCCCGCAATGCGCTACCAAGTCTTTCACTTTGTGTGTTGACGTTAGCTCCTCGGTCAAGAAGTATCTGCACTATTTCCTTATGGCCTCCAAGTGAGGCCTCCTGTAATGCGTTACCGTATGGTCCGCTTTGTGTGTTGATGTCAGCTCCTCGGTCAAGTAGTATCTGTACCACTTTTGTATGGCCTTGAGCTGAAGCCGAATGTAGTGCCCTACCTTCGGCGTAGTTACCTTCGGCGTAGTTACCTTCGGCGTAGTTACCTTGATCGTTAACATCAAAACCGCTGTCTAGCAGTATCTGAATTATATGATCGTGACCATGATACGCCGCTGCTTGCATTGCACCTCCATGTCTTCCAGCCACAGAGAATGCTTGCTTGGAGGCCTTGGGACTAGTCGTAAGGGATGGAGCTGATGTCTTTGTGCTCTCTACTTGTTCAGAGAGTAGCAACCCATGCAGAACCTTATCAAGTCCCAGCAGCGAAGCATAGTATATTGGAGCTGGAGCTACTTCCCTTCGCCAAAAAGGAAAATCATTCAAAAAGTATGGTCCTTCAAACTGATCCACGTTGTGTAATCGTACCCAAGTCGCAAATGAAGTTTGAGTTTGGAATAATCTCAAGATGCACGCATCTAGTTCTTCGGTAGAGGTTTCCGTCTTGCCGTAATGGTAATACCAATACGTTGCAGCAAATCGTGCCAATGGGTATTCCTCAAGAATAGCCTGGTTTAATTTCGATCGCGGGAGGCCTGGCTCCAGCAAGTATATGAGACAAACTTCTGCAATTTCTGCATGCGCTGCGATGCTGCTCAACCCAAAGCGCGCAGCTTTCTGACCACTGATACGCTTTGATCTCAGGTACTCCTGAACAGAGAAGTGTGCGATTCGAACGGTGTGTACGATTCGAGTGGGTAGTATCTCCACGCTGGCATCCCCACCTTGACTAGCATCTCCATCTTCACTGGCATCCCCATCTTCACTGGCATCCCTGTCTTCACTGACATCCCCGTCTTCACTGGATGCCTTCTCCTCCCCCTCACTCGCAAGGAAAATGTCAACGAGACCCCCACATATTTCGCGAATACCGTTGAGATCCCGTAAGCGGCGTTTAGGATTCAGCCCTGCATGTTTTCCCGTTTCGACGGCGACGCTGTCAATGAGCTCTTGGACAGTCAATGGCCTTGACGCAAAGCAAAGCATCGTCAGCATCCGTTGAGCATCTTCGATCCAATAGGAGTCGATGTTGCATAGCATCCGCTCGTAGGTCTCGTCCAGAGATTCGGGCAACGAGTTCAGCATAATATCCAAGTGATGTTCACTAAGACATGAACGCAAAGTCTGAAGTTGGCAGTCGACCCACCGAAACCTATTAAGAGTGTCACAAAGTTTTCCTATATTACACGCAATTGATTTTCACTTACATGCCTTTCGCGCGTGCGGTCAAAGATTCTTGAACCCTTTCACGGTATGGCAATACAGTTTTCAGCCTTCGGTCCGTATCCAGCCGCCAAGATATAAAGTCTATAATGTCCTTGTCGATCCCACTGTTATGCATTTTCACTTGGTCCACTGGCGTAGGATCGAAGGACTCGCGAATATCCCGCTCATCTCGGCTGGTGACGAGGAGATGCAGACATTGCAAGTGCCAACTTCGCATCTTCTCTAATGTATCGAGCACACGCTCTCGTGATACATTACGGGGGCTCTCATCAAGCGCATCCAGTAGGATATAAACGTGATGGAACCTCTGGATCACGCGCTTGAGATACTCAATCAGCACTAGTGGGGATGGAACGCCGGTTATATTCGAGTTGTGAAGTGCAGTAAGATCTACATTGTTGTCCTGAACCTGGTCCGACAACTGCAGTAGTAAAGCTCGAAGCATAGCTAACTCGTCTTGTTTTGAATCGTCATTGAAAGTAAAGTAGAAGAAGGCAACGCCAATTTCTCGGTCAGAACGCTTACGCCGTAGTGCGAAATCAATAGCTGTTGAGCATAAGACTGACTTCCCTGCGAAAACCTCGAGGTCAGCTTCGCTCTTTTCCGGTGAAACTTGATATGAAGGTTGCTAAGATTGCAGGATATCTTTAGGACTCATGAAACGCAATTCCGTTATCAGGGTTGCTTCCTGCTCCTGAAATTTGGCCTTGAGCCCAATTAGTTGCCCCAAGAGAACAACTTTACATAGACTTTTACATACCGGATCCCGCAAACCCGTTGAGCCACATGAAAGAATTCTCTTCGATCAACCATCTCGAAAACTGGTCACTTTTGATAAGCCAAACCCCCGAGCCAGGTTGTTTCTTTGCGCAGGCCGCATGATGATCAATGAGAGCATCAGGTGCTTTTAGCCAGCGACGGAGTTCCGAGGATACCTGACAAGTACGGACCAAGTCCACAAGATCTCTCGTTTCCGTGATATCATCTTGAATCTTCTTATTGTCCTTGAGCTGTAGTGCGTCCAGCGCAAAGGAGATGTTAGCACGTATGTCCTTGATATCTTCGTCGAGTTTTTGCAGAGTGCTCTGCCGAAATGGATAGGTTGCTCGACGTCCTGCACGTTTGATGGTAGCTACAATCTCTGCCGAGGATGTTTGGTTGAACTTTTGAACCTCGTCCTGCAATTCGTAGATCAAATCATCGCAATTCTTGATGGATGTCTCGATGTTCTTGACTAAGTCTTGTTCGTCCACCAGGAACTTGCGATCTGATAGCGTCTTTTCGAGGGATTGGAAGATCTCTAGGAGGCTATTAAGCGTGTCCGTAGTTTGGGCGAGGTCCGAATTCTGGTCTTTGTACGAATCATAAAAATTGACTAGCGATTGCGTAACTTGAATTCCGAGCGAGATCACCGCCACCACAGTACCCGCGACGGAGGTTGGATCAACCATCGACGCCGATCTTACCCTGGGTATATCTATATCGATAAATGCGATTCAGTGGAGGCGACCAATATGCAAGTATTCAGTCAACAATACAGTTGGCAAAGACGATGGAATGAGAGTGTTCTGCAGCATATTTGAAAGAGGGTCGCGCTCAGCCAGGGTGGGCACACAGCCTCGAAGCCTCTGACCGCATCATGTCCAATGGCTGCATGATACGGACACTAATTGGCGCGCATAGAATTTCACGTCATCGAATCCACCCGAGTGCATATCAGCTCCTGCGATGCGAGTGTGAGTGGGAAAGGATCTGATACGCGCGGGGAGATGCAAACTCGGCACTTTCCGTGGTAACTCGGTGCGACTTACCTCTTCTGCGAGCTCGCCATATGATAATCTCATCCACCACAGTCAGTGCCATTAGGAACCATATGATCTTAAATTCCTCCGCAAACAAGTCACGCAACCGAGCTCCATCTCCCGGAATTCACACTACCTTAGGCCCAGCGCGGCTTGGCACCGGCTTGGCAGCGCACACACACTTACCCCCAACCAATCTGCTGTTCTCTTTAGCATGGTTCCTTTAGTACGTCACCCGTTTGTTGAAATTGGTCGAGTACAACGTATGTAAGATCTTAAGCATTGCAGATATACGAGTGCTTACTCATCCTCTGCTCATCCCTCCCAAGTCGATTCAATATGTCCATTGTGACCCGGTGTGCAGTTTGACACTGAGGAGTTGGAACTTCTGGGACCAGTCCAATGGACCTACTCCATCCATCATCTCGGTCCCCGCTCCTTTGCGCTCAGTCCCATCAGCATTGTCAAATCAGTACCCTTGGTATCATGTCGTCACTAAAGCATTTTAAAGCGGCTGGAAAGAATTGGAGCCAACAAAAACGAAAATAGATCCTGCTTGCCAACTAGTGTCTCCAAGTACGTACCTATGTTGAGAGTCTTTGGTTTCAGTCTGGCATCCTTTTCATTCCCAGCGTTCTTCGTGAAGCTTCGCTCGTGTTGGCGCAGTATACAATCTTCAAACCTGGTCAACCTGGTTTTTGGCATCTCCACCGTCCACTGAGACCTTTGATAAAGGATTGGGCGCTTCCAACCCCTCCGGTGACTCTCTAGAGGTGCATTGACATAGTGCTGCCGTAGAGTGTGACAAGCACATGCTTCTTACGTGCCAAATCTGGCTCCGATATAAAGCTGAGGAATCTTGTATAACAAACAGATTCATCAGGTACAAAATCTGATTCAGATCGAATATACTAGCTGGGAAAAGACCAATGTGTCCACATCAGGTCATACTAGCGTACATAGTCTGTGGTCCCTGCTAGCCTTCTCCTTAGCATTACACAGGTGTGCTGAGGGTTAGCTGTATCTGTGATGGCCAGAAATCAGATGTCTTCAATGTACGGCATCTAAAGATAGGGCAATAAACTTTGTCTCATCAATCTATGTACGTTTTAAAAACAAAATACTTACACCACCAAGACAGAATTCTTCCATTGGCAAGGTTGTTGAACAAGCTCCACATCATTGGTAATGGTCGTATGTCATGTGCTGGTTGAATACCACCTCTGTACCTATTTCTATCAATCTTGCTACTAATTCGAGCTACCATGCACACGTGGCAATGACACCAGCATGGAAAATCTACTAAATTTAATGAAGAAGACCGTCTTACGGTCCCTACGGTCGACCAGATATATCGTTTAGACTGAAGCCTGTCGTCTAAGAATTGAGTTGGAGACTACCTTAGTGAATCAAATGCAACTTGCAAGCGCTTACTACTAGGCTGAAAGATAAAGTTGCACCAGCAATCCCAGTGCATGGCATCAATGCCTGTATCTAACCTGACCACTGTCGAACAGAATACGCTTACACTCGTGAATTTATTGTTGAAATCTGGGTATCTGGATATTCAAGAGGCATTGATTGATGTCCAGAAACTCCCCTGGATCCTTTCCTATGATTTAACATGCATTTCGGGTAGAACCACTGACGGGAACCATGAAACCACATAGCCGAAATTGCCAATTCCAACATTTATACGAGTAGGGATAATATTGATGAAACGCAACGTCTCTTCATTCTGGAATATACTATGCTGTAGTGATATTGGTGATACGGAATTAAGGCTGGCAAATCAAGACCAACATCAAGAGCTACCTTAGCCAACGGCAACTTCATTCAAGTTCGTGCGACCACGAGGTGGGGCAGAATCCTTCGCGCAGATCCTGCTCTTTCCCTCTCCGCCGCTTCCCCTCAAAAGGTGGGCAGCCCTCATGTCGATATAGCATTGAAATCAAAATGGCGCTTATCACCGTCCCTGCACTTGCTGTATTCGTTGCCTGCTGTTCTACCATATATTGCATTGCCATAGGCGTGTATCGATTGTATTTCAGTCCCATAGCCAAGTTCCCGGGCCCAAAACTAGCGGCGTTAACGCTCTGGTTTGAATTCTACTACGATGTCGTCAAGCGAGGCCGGTACACGTGGAAGATTGAGGAGATGCACAAGCAATACGGTAATGTATCCGCCGAGTATGGATTGCCTTCGTTGCACAGCATTGATTGGATTTTCCAGGCCCCATCATTCGGATAAACCCTTTTGAATTGCACATTGACGATCCTGAGTATGGCTCTATAGCTGAATACATCATTCTTGTTACTCATAATGCCAGGTATTACGACGAATTGTATGCCGTCGGGTCCGCGAGGAGAACACAAAAGTATGAATGGGCGATGAAAGGGTTTGGTCCGACTTGGTCAGCTTTCGCTACCGAAAGCCACGAGCTCCATCGCACTCGACGTGGCGCATTAGCTCCATTCTTCTCCAAAGCTTCTGTATACCAGCTAGAGCCTACGGTCCAGACCATTGTTGACAAACTGGTGTCTCGTCTTGATGCTATTCGAGGATCTGGAACTGTCATCAACCTAGTCGACGTTTTCGTTTCACTTACCGCAGATATTATTGTACAATATGCCTTTGCCAAGCCGTATAACCTCATCGACAGTCCGGATTTTGCTCCTTTCTGGCATAAGGGGATGATTGATGCTTCTGAAACTTCACATATGATTAAGCAATTTGGCTGGCTAGAGCCTATGATTCGAAGAATTCCTCAGAGTATTGTTACTATGATGAGTCCTCAACTGGGAGCATTACTCAGCATAGGAAAGGTACTCTATTCATGTTTGAAGATCTTATCTGTCATTGTACTGAGGATGTCACAGTTGGCTCGCGCTCAAATCATCGATGCCAAGGCCAAGCTCGCCGAGGGCAAAAAGCCCGAAGGCCAAAAGACCGTGTTCTATGAGCTGCTCACGAGTGATCAATTACGGGAAGAAGATAAGACAGTTGACCGTCTCGAGACTGAAGGAATATCGGTTTTTGGCGCTGGGTAAGTACTTTCGATCCATGATCCTGCTCTACCATCACAATTGGTCGATTGTGCTAAGCAATGATACAGTTCCATGACAGTCGCTAACGCTCTTACAATCATTACATTCCACGTGGTAAGCGACGCGGATATCTTGGCGAAGCTACAGACGGAGTTGAAGACCGTCATGCCGCGTCTGGATTCACGACCCAAATGGAATCAGCTCGAGCATCTACCGTATCTGGTGAGTTTCCCTATCCTTGAACATCTTAATCCTACGCGCAGCCGTTTCTAGTACTCGCTCACCGCTCGACAGACTGCAGTCATTCTAGAAGGTCTAAGGTGAGTTCCAACTACGCCGCCCTGCACTCGAAACCAGCAACCACCCACGGCAAAAATGTACTGATCTCAAAGCAGATGGGGCTATGGCGTCCCCCAACGGCTCCAACGCATTTCCCCCGATGTAGCACTCCAATACAAAGAATGGACCATCCCACAAGGCGTACGTCACCCCCAACCCCATCAAGTACACAAATCCTCAGCGCTTCCAATCCCCCCCAACTAACACCCCCCTCCCCACAGACCCCCGTCGGCATGGACGCTTTCCACACCCACAACAACCCCCACCTCTTCCCCCACCCGCGCCTCTTCTCCCCAGACCGCTGGCTCCAGCCCTCGAGCACCGATCTCCGCAAGTATCTCGTAGCCTTTGGGAAAGGCTCGCGGCAGTGTTTGGGCATGAAGTATGCTTCCCCCCCACCCAATCAAATCTCCCCATCTTCCCCCCAGGATCAAACCCCTCAATCAAACACCCACCCAATCAATTAAACGCCTCAAACTCACCCCCCTTCTAGTCTAGCATACTGCGAACTCTACCTCACCCTCGCAGCGCTTTTTCATCCGGGGGGAGTGGGTGGCAAGCTGGAGTTGTGGGAGACGGGGGTAGGGGATGTGGAGATTGAGCATGACTTTTTCAATGCGGCGTATAGGGTTGATTCGAAGGGGGTGAGGGCTAGGGTGACGTAGGGTGCGGTGGGTTGGGGGTGGAGGGTATGGTGGGAGTGGAGATGGGGAGAAGGGGAAAGGGAAGGGGGAGGGGCTGCGCTTCAATAGTGTTCTGATCGGAAAGGAGCGTGGGGAGAGAATGTGAAGGGTGATGTCGAGGGGAAGGGAAAAAGGATTATATATATTTGCAAGGGGCAAACTTTAAGACATTGTTATCCGTGGAGAAGTGTTTGATTGGTTCTGATTTCTTATCGCCGCTCGCTTTTTCGTTTCGATTATACTTATCACAAGGCAAGGTAAGCCGCCTCGTATTACCAAAAAGTACTCCCACCTTCTTTAGGATTTATACACTGATTTTTTTTCAAAACATATTATCCCCTTTCCCAAAACTTCTCCACTCACCCAAAGCACCTCCCCCAAGACCAAATCACCCACCTAACAAGCAAACCGACTCCACCTCCCCCCTACCCCCCGCCACCCCACCTCCCAACAAGGAAACCACACACACCCCACAGCTCTCAATCCCTCCCACTCCCCGCCCCTTCCCCCCTCCGGTCCCAGAAACGCCCCTCTCCTCTCCAGCTCCCAAAACAGCATCTCCTCTTGAGCCCTCGTCAATGGATATTCCGGCGGGGCTTTCAACTCCGGTCGGTCGGAGGCGTTGGGTTGGAATTGCAGGTACAGTATGTATTCGCGGAACCGCAGCGTTTGGATTGCAGCGCCGGAGATGCGGAGTTGGTTTTCGTCCGAGAGGACGGCGGGGGGTGTTTGGTGGGAGGCGGAGAGGGCAGCGATGGTGTGGGCACGGATGTCGGCGTTCCAGGTTGTGGCGGCGAGGTACCAGTCGCGTTGATATTGGGCCCATGCTTGCGTGGTGGGGGGGTGGGCATGGAGGTGGAGGAGCCAGAAGGTTGTGTACCAGTAGGTGTCCCAGTCTTGAAAGTCACTTTCTTCGAGAGCGAAGATGAAGTAGTAACTGTCTGTGTTGTTGTTCTGGGCAGGGGTTTTAAAGGTGGGGAGGAGGGGAAGGGCGGAGCGGCAGAGGGGACAGGTTTGGCCGTGGTGGAGCCAGGTGCTCAGGCATTCGTGGCCGAAGACGTGGTTGGCAGAACAGGGGAGGACCACTGCCTTTTCGAAGGTGCCGGTGTCAGTGGTCTGGTTTTCGAAAGTGTGGGTGCAGATTGGGCAGGTTGCATCTGGGGGGAGAGCGTAGCTGGGGATTCGGGGGAGTCGACGGAGGAACACTGTAGCCATAGGGGGGTGCTCACTTACTTTCGGGTGAGTCGACGGTGTTCTGATGTTGGAGGATGCTTCTGTAGTCGGAGTCTCGTGTTAGAAGCTGAAATGCCTAATAGAAACGGTCCCTAGGACGAGACGCAAAATAGTTTGCTTTGGAGTGATCCTATTCTAGCCACGATGCCTTTATTCTTTGCTTGGAGAAAGTCATTGTGACAGCGAATTTATGTCTTTGTGTAGTCCGAACGTAACAGGAATCCTTAGGCCTCGAACAAAATATCCATAAAGCTAGCTTATTGATCATAAATTGCTTGACACATGTACAAAGATACTGTGTGTCG
Organism: Usnea hakonensis; assembly: GCA_013423325.1. Classification (NCBI taxonomy): domain Eukaryota; kingdom Fungi; phylum Ascomycota; class Lecanoromycetes; order Lecanorales; family Parmeliaceae; genus Usnea; species Usnea hakonensis. The sequence continues at coordinate 68,437 of BLJB01000275.1, read as the reverse complement.
TTATCAAACTCGGCTCTTAGTTGTAGTCAGATGCAGCCATTTGAGGTGTCAAGTTTCTCTGTTGGCACTTTATTGGGTATATCACCTCGCCCGATCATAATCTCTTCAAAAGTCGAAGATCATTGCCAGCACACAGCTCCGTAATCCTAGTATCACGATCCAGCATGTCTTTCGATCCGAACAAGAGCATTGTCGAGGGTGTGGAAAGCCTTTTTGGCTCGGAGAAATATTCAGACCTCACAATCACCACGCAGCATCGCTCTTTCAAAGCCCACAGAGCAATCGTATGCTCTCAATCCAAAGTCCTCGCTGCCATGTGCGACAGCGGTTTCAAAGAATCATCAACTTCAATCCTTCAGCTTGAGCACGACGATCCAGCCACTGTTGAGCGCATGATCACGTTCTTCTACACCGGCAAGTACTATAATGGAGATGCTCACTCACTGGTGTATCACGATCTCATGGCAAATACACTCGTCTACTCCATCGCGGACAAGTACGACATTAAAGGTCTGAAGCTACTGGCGAAAATCAATTTCGAAAGTTCAGCGCATATTGCATGGAGCAAGGACTACCCAGCTGTCGTCGCTAAAGTCTTTGACACGACGCCGGATACCGACATGGGTCTACGAGACATTGTGGGTCAAGCATGCTCAGACCACATCGATAAAATTCTTGTCAGCGAGGCTTGGGGCGAGCTCTTGTCCAACAATGGTAATATTGGGCTTGTAATCCTGAAATTTGTCCGTCAGCGCTCTCTCGAGGCTGTTGAGAGAGCTAGAGATGAATCTAAAGTTTGGCGACATATTGCTCTGGCAAGGCGGGAGACGATAGCTGGGCTGAATGACTTTGATATAGAACTCTAATCCGAGTCTACAAAAGGTTTCAGTGGTTGAGACACTGGTGGTACTGGTATGGGAAGCGTGAGTCGCCACTTTCGGCGTCAATAGGTCGGTATGTATCTAGATTGCTTGAGGTGGAGAATGGATACCTTGATTGGGTTCGATCATTGTTCTTTCGGGAATCCTCGGTAACAGGGTTTGGTGAACATGCTTACCTGGGAAGCTCCTTCCATGCTCCACAATTTCTTTTATTCGAAACGTCGGATGAGGATAGCAAATCCCTCCAAAACCACGTAACTTTCAACTCTGCTCTCCGAATTTGACTTCGACTGCAACTTTTGGATTCTATTGTGGGGATTTCCCTAGTTCCTTGCCAACTCGACTCATCCTCGTAAGAGGCGATGTCGTATGCTCCTCGTCTGCATCCTGCGTTCGTTTCAGAGAGCAGCAGGGAATGAGAGTACGTGCTTTCTAAGAAATTATTCGATCCCGAAGATGTAGGAGCTGATTCTCTTCTCGACATTGTAGTAGCTTTGATGACAAAGACCGGTAAAAACATGAAAGGCTGCATACCTACTGTACACAATGTCGATTTCGTTCTAGGATTTTAAGGCTAGAGTCTTGGCGCTTAGGGCAAGGGTTTTGCAATGTCCTCTCGCTCTACTTTCCTTCTTGGTACTCTATTATCTTTCTACTACAACAGCATCACCATTTTCATATATACCTAGTCACTGACCCAACCCCTCCAAATTGGAAAGCCTGCCTTACCACACTATCTATGTTGCTTATGCCGCATTCCCAGCACCAGATATAATACCCAAATCGCCTCAAACAACGTTAGGATGGTAGATATACCGACAGAAGTCCTGGACCTTATCGTCTCGCAAGTCGCCCTCGAAAAATGGTGGGAGCCTGAGGATAAGTCATTCAAAAAGGACCTTGGCACATTAAGGTCTTTACGCCTTGCCAATAGGAGACTCTTGCAGTTAGCATCTGCCTATCTATTTGAAGATATCACACTTTACTTTACCGAAGCCAGCCATGCCAAAATAATGGCAATCTCCCAGCATCCTGGCTACCGCATGTGCGTTCGATCCGTCGGAATTTCTCCAAAAGCTATCTTTGGCCAGTTCCTGGACAGAGATTCATTCGGGCAATGGCTACACAAAGCAAGGCCTCTAGTAATGAGTGCTGATCATTCCGAGGGTTACATTCGCAGGCACCACTATATGACTTACCTGTTAAATAAAGGAATCGCGATCGACTTTCATTATGCTGAATACGTGTCCCTCTATAGAAAGCAAGAACAACTATTGGGCAAAGCGGGAAGTCTCTTGAAGACTGCCATAAGTTGCTTTCCGCGTTTAGAAGAAGTGTCCCCGTCAGTCCGTACGCCTCCTACCACATACTCTGTCCCATCTACCGATGACGCCTTGGTCAGTGAGATATGGCAAGACAGCGCATGCCTGTACAAGTATGACTTGGAGCACGCAGTCATGATCCTGACAGCGGTATTTCAAGGCCGATCTCTTGCCAGGACTCAGCTTGATATGGGCCAATTTTTCTACAAATTGGATACCCTGATTATGGATCTTCAAGACCCAGTTGCTTGTGAGCAAATTCAAAAGCTAGTCGCCAATTCAAAGAAAATACAATTATCTATCCAGACCCTTGACTTCCCTAGATTACAGCAGGCACTCGACGCCGGGAAGTGCAAGGAATTTTTAGGCTTAATGAAAAGCCTTGAATCACTTTCATGCTGGACATACGAGCTGCATGGTTCTCCCTTTGCATACCCATCAATATCGGACATTTTTGGTGATAACACCTGGCAGCAACTTCGCCGTCTAGAAATAGGGGGGATTCGTACCTATGCCAGCGATCTTGCAAAGATTCTCAAACGTCATCGATCTACTTTGCACAAATTAGTTTTGCTGGATGTTCTGCTCAGCCGAGGTTCCTGGCAGGACGTATTCGTTGCAATCCGGGGAGGTGCGATCCAAGTTGTCAAAGTCCACCATCTCGGCTGTGGGGACGACCCCGAAGTGTTCTTTGAGGACACTGGCCTTCAACACCTGGATCCAGTATCGGCGTCACATCCGCTTTATGCCTTTCTGTTTCAAGGGGCATCGTGGGAACCATATTTGGATGAGTTGCTGGAATTCCCAGATCCAGATTCGGATTCGGATTCGGATTCGGATTCGGAACCAGGTTCAAACTCAGGTCCAGACTCAGGTTCAACTGCAGGCTCAGATTCGGATTCAAATCCCAACTTAGCTTCAGATCCAGAGCTTTGAGACTCCGAAGACATTGATACGGAGTAGGGTTTCGAGTAATGAAAGGTGGAGGCGCTGGAGGGTCAAACAGCTCTATTGAAAACAACTTGAAGAGATATGTAAAGAGTCGCAAATACAGAGAACACCAAATCAGTGTCTATTCTTCGTCTGATTTCCCTACACGTGTCATCGCTTCATCGGAATTCGTTTGCTGGTCATGTCCTTCCCGCATGTTCTCAGCACTGAACCCTCTAATCCCTTCTAACCCCCCTTCGGGCGATGCAGTCCTTTCTATATAACCCTCAGCAGGAAAAAGAGTATCTTCGGATAGACAAGCTTCCTTTATCGGTGAAATGAAGCAATCCAGCAACAACGCCAAAATATCTTTTCATCTCCATACACCACACATTCCCCCTATCCCCAACCCCACCCCACCACAAATAAACCCCTCCCCCTTGACCCCTCAACCTCTACACAAACCCCGTAAACCCCCAAACATCTACCCATGCCAATCGCATCTCCAAATCCCCATCTCCTCCCCCCGACCCACGTCCCACCCCCAAACATGAAACCCGTAATCCCGTAATCCCTCCCCCAACACCCTACCCCACCCTACACCTTTAACAAGCCCCCTCCTCCACTCCCTAGCCAGCCCTTCAAAAACACAACCCCAATTCCTCCTGAACCCATCCCGTTTCCCTCCCACCCTTCTCATCTCTGCACGAGCGAGCAAGCTAGCTTATATAACGAGTATGAGTATGAGTATGAGTATGGGTATGGATACGAGCAGGAGTACGTCGTAGGACTTAGCACTGCTATGAATCCATTCACGGCTGGATACGTAAACCCAACGCTCTCTGGACGTCTCGCGGGGTATAAATGGGAACGGAAGTACATGTGCGTATCAATCTTAGAAAGCCTCTTGTACTAACCCGTTCGGTCTGGGCATCAGCCTGGGTAGGGGATATGAGTACCTGGTTGCGGTTGTTGTGTGTGTCGCAGGACCCTGGGACTGGGGAGTGGAGGATGTTTATGGTGCTGTAGCGCACAGAGTTTTTCTTTTCTTTTTGGCTGTTGGGTAAGATTGGATTGGATTGGATTGGAATGGTGGCGGGACGGTGTATTAGATGAAGGTAGAGGGATGGTGGTTCGATAAAGATGGAGAGGTGGGGGGCTGTGTGGGTATGTGGGTGGAGGGGGCGATGTTCTTGTGCTGAGGTGGCATTTTGAGGGAGGGGACTGGTTGAGAGGTTTTGAGGAAGAGAGGGGGAAGGTGATGTTGATGGTGATTGGGTTTCTGGGGAGGGAGGAGATAAGGAGGTGGAGGAAGAGGTTTTTGGGGGAAATGGTGAGTGATTGATAGGCAGATGGGCGGGGTGTATGTGACTTCTGTCAGTCCATGACTATGTCCCACATCATATCGTAGTATATCACTTCCTCCAACACCCAGCATACGCCAACCGACCCCAGCAGCGAGTATTCGGACCTAGAACTACCCGCTGAAAACGGAGCCTAGTTCGTCAAATCACTCCTTTGCTATCCCTCTTCATCTCTCTGCCATACCTCTGTCTACCTCACTGATAGCTTACCCCCCCACATATCACTTCGGCTGCTTATGTGATAAAGATAAGTATTGTATTATATTGGTGTCGCCTTGTCCTTTGTAGCTTAGCCTGACAGTCTTGCGGGACGGAGCCTGGTGGGGAAAGACGATATCCAAAGTACAAACCTCTCGGAAGTGTTGATGATGTAAGGTTGGGTGAATGTATTCGAGAGCATTGACGTCTTCTTCTGTCAAGATGTATACCATCGCGGCGAAGATTCTCATAGCTGGGTTTGGCATGCGTTATTGCGCCGTTGCGTCGAACCGGGACTTGATGCCAAGTCCACTTTGAAGATAACCACGCGTCGAAAGGGTCCCAACCAAGTGCGATAGCTTGCAGAGATGAAAATTGAAATGCGACTTTGAACAAGTTACAAATCAGCTGCTAAATTTCACAAAACATCTCCTCGTCTTAAGAGGGGGAGAAGTAAAGAGCCGTCTTTGTGGTCTGGAAGGTGGGAACATGATTTCGTAATAGATTGGGCGCTGGTCGAAAGACTGCATCATCTCGAAGTTGATACCATTGGATCCAACACAAGTAGATTTAACAAGCCTATCAATTGTGGTCTTGTCATTTATTGCAGACCTCCGTTACCGAGATCGAGAAAGATCGAGACTGCTCGTTCCTCGAAACATCTCATAATTGTTAATGCAACCTTTCCTTTTTGCCTTGCTGATTGTGTTTCAAGGTTTCAAATTCAGTCTCTAGTGTACTTGTGGACAGAAGTGCAGACGGCATATGGCGACCTTGCAAAATTAAGAAAATACGCCCAATTTGAAAATAATGTGGTCCCGACAGAGCATTATTGGATAGGATAGATGCGAAAAAGGAGCGTCGTGTACATGAGAAGCATGCCAAATAGGGACGTCATCAGGTAATAAAGTAACCCTCCAGATCAAGCGGCTGAATTCAGAAACAAAAATGGCAACAGAAGCTTGAGTAAGTAAGCCTGTAGAAGAGCGCTTTGTGCGTTTCCTGAATTGTGCTAGAACTTGATGCTAAAAGTCGATGTTTAGTGGAGACCGATGGTTTGATGGACGCGCAAGCAATAATACGCACCACCGTATTACCGATGCGCTATGTGTCAGAGAAATCGTGCCTTTGGGGAAGTATCGCGTATCTTGAAGTCTATCGTGTTTGAAGCCGGCATTTGTTGTTTCAATCGAGATATAGCGCGTACTATAAACGGAAGCCGAACAACGCGCCGGTCGAAGGGTTTTGGCCCATCATAAAGCCGGCCCATGGTAAACCGAAAGTATCATATAGCATTCCAGGATTATCCTTGTTCTTGGCTGTGAGTGGTCAGCTCGTCGAGTAGCTGCACGGTCTCTCCAGGATTTGCTATCCACGCCGTTGTACATGCCAGTCTTGCTTTGAAGTCGTTGGCGCCAGCGGACAGGAATTGATCTCCAACGTGTAACGTTTTGCTGCCCTCGATACCGCCAAGATAACGCTGGCATGCAAGGACACCCCATCCCTTGTCACCAATATCTACGAAAACGTCATTGCCTCCGTTGAAGGCGCAGAACGGCAGCTTCCTCGCAGCGGGTGACATTTCAACGATTTGCTGCGTTACTAGGACGGTCTCCTCTAACTGTTCACGGGTGAATCTTCGAGAGCTTGGTACTGAGGTTGGGATGATCCCAACGGCCCTCTCCTTCCTCAGGATCTCGGCCGACAATTGCAAGCCAGAGATACATTCACGCAAGGCTTTCTCAGCAACATCCAGCAAAGCTTGGATATCGTCTTCAGCCCATTTTTGCATTTCCGGGAGTAGCCATTCGCTCCTTTCGACATACTTTAGGAGGTAGTCCGAGGAAATGTCAAGTTGAAAGAGGAAGTTACTTTCTCCCCCTAGGATGATCAGTTCTGGATTGGTCATTTGTTTCTCAATCACTGCAGTTTTTATTGCTTCCAGAAGGCCGTAAAGCCTGCTATAATACTTCTTCGCTTCAGTGTAGCCTGCGGCTGTTACGATGCCAACCTTGGTACCTGTAGCTAAGAGGCCCAAAATTCTTGGGATTACAGGATTCTCAGCGGTCAATGATTGACCATCGTCTGACGAGCTAGGCAATTAGTTCTAGAACTGTAGATCGAGGAATGTGTATTACGGGAGTGTCAGATAATATTGGCCGGCCAGCCGCATACAATATATCGTGTAGAGCTAACGGATAAGACGACTGGGAAGTTGGGCCAGAAACCCTCATTTGACCAAGATTGGGAAAGAAAATACGAATTAGCACCGTCATGTACATACCATACAAAGTCACATCCCCATCAAACGTCACCAACTGAAGAGGCCCATTTCGCACAAGACTCAGAACTTGAGCCGAATTCAAGATTATTCGGATATCGTTGAATGAAGGAGGAACGAAGCGCCGTGAGCTGATTCGGCGCTGTTGGTCCTGATACTCGAATGCTTCCTCTAGTAGTAATGGCGTAAAAAACACACCGACGCTGGGTACTAAGAGCTTCAGTTTGGAACGTTGGTGAGTACCATCTCTCTGATGCGCAATGTGGTCGTTGATCAACTCTTCCACCTGATTTCATGTTGCCAGTCAGTCAGCGTTCGCCAATGGAAAGTCACAAATTCCGGTCGGTTGGGCCATGAAGGAGAGTGTAAGACGATGTATGTTCGAGAGTAAAAGGCACCATACGGCGGGGAAGGTGTCCTCCAGACTCGTCCAACTTGGTACCTTCTCTTCGGGGGCAACTCACATCCCGCAAAACCTCCCCGTACCGCCTCCGAGCTGTCGATGCCATCTTGACCAACACATCTTGTCGGTTGTCGTACGCAGCGGTGGGCTGCGAGTGCAGCACAAATGGTACGGCGAGCAGCCCTTTGATCCATTCGATGAGCTGGTCCCGACGGTGTGTCTTGAGCGCGTATTCGACTCGATAGCGTGTTGTCATCTTGTATCAGATCGGAGGATTGTCCTTGTGTACCTTATATAGAAAGATTTGAAGTGAAGGGGTGCCCCGGCGAATCGCGGTTTAGCCCGGCTAGCGCCGGCAGTGCTCGAGCCGAGGCCCTCGGGCACAAAGGTTGTAGAGGGCATCAAGACGACGATAACTATGAAAAGTTGTAATCGATCATGGACTTATTTGATTCATCTGCTACATACATAATGGAATGACCGACAGTTCGAATGAGGAATCGCAAAGCTTATGTCAGAAATGAGAGACGCTTTTATCTAAGTCACCATTATCAAACGATTGGCGAGCAAGATTCCCAATATCTTCCCCCATTTAACCCCAATGTCGTGATGATTTCATCATAGTCAGTATGCCTTGAAGAGCTTGTCCCACAGCACCTGGCTCACTCGTCGGCTCCATCCGGAACTGAGCTTCTATACAAGTGACTAAAAGCCGACGAGGACTTCGCCAATAGCTTGTGCGGACTGTCCAATTCCACAAGACTTCCCTTGTCAAGCACAGCGACTTTGTCGAAGTCTGTGATTGTGTCTAATTTATGCGCCACGGCGATGATGGTGTGGCCAGAAAATTTTTGCCGGATGATGCGCTGGATCAAAGCGTCGGTCACATCGTCAAGACTAGGAAGAGGAGCGTTTGTCAGTGTGCGCACTCTTTGAGGTCCGGAGACTGACGTCGCAAGAGAGTCGTTGTGCAAGGAGAGTGATAGAGCATGGAGAATACATACCTGCTTGTAGCTTCATCAAGGACGAGAATGGAACTCTGTCTTAAGAGGGCTTGAGCCAGACAGAACAGCTGCTTCTGGCCATGGGACAGGTTCATGTCCTCAATATCGACGTCCAACCCCCCTTTAGCCTGTATCCTATCCCACAACCTTACATCTTGCAAGGCCGACATGATTGCCTTGTCAGTGGCCAGCTCGTAAGGATCGATGTTCAGCCTCACGCTCCCACTGAGTAAGAATATATCTTGTGGCAGTCCAATGATGCGTGACCGCACATCGTGCCGTGGGATGGTGCTCAGGTCTACTCCGTCAATCGTTATGCTGCCCGTGCGCAGCTCGATCATCCGGAAGAGCGTCAATATCAACGATGATTTGCCACTGCCTGTGCGTCCGCAGATTCCGATTTTCTCGCCGCCCCGGATGGAGAGCGTGAGGTCTTTGAGGACAGCGCGATTGCGGTCGTAGCCTGCGCTTACGGAATTGAACTCGATGCCGCCGTGCGCAGGCCAGTCGGGAGGCAGTACCGCCGTTTCATTGGATGTGTCTTCGGGCTTGGTGATGCTGGTAAAGGTCCGAATTCGACTAACGGCTCCAATGTGTGTTTCGAGCATGGTCCAGTATTGCAGTACGAGCTTTAGGTTCTGGCTGAATAAGATAACGTTCAGTAGGGCTATTCCAACAGAGGCGCCGTTGAGAGTACCACGCAGACCGGTAATGAGCGACATTAGCATTATGGCCATTGCGGCGACCAGTAGGTCTAGCACTAATTGCAGCCAGCGCTGCACAGAGAAGAGAAGGTAGAATGGCCGCTGTGATTGGTCCAAGAGTTGGCTATTTTTCGCCTCTAGGGAACGTTGCCAGCCGAATGCACGGATTGTGATGAGCCCGGCGATAGATTCTCCAAATAGAGAGTAGAGTGGTGATTTGGCTTCAAGGTCGAGAAATCGCAATTGGCGGGATGTACGAAGATAGAACTTTTGGATCAGGTAGACGAACAGGAAACAAACGGGAAATGAGATGGCCGCGTAGGTTGAAGAAACGCCTATAAGGATGATTTGTGCAAGACAGAGGATGAATGCTGCAACGAAGTTTAGTGCCGAGAGAGGTAGGTCCATGTCAACGAGTTGAAGGTCTTGCGAGAATCTGTTGAGCGTAACGCCGGTGTCGGTCGTCGAGAAAAATGTTAGTGGAGCTGCGAGCACCGTTTTGAGCAGTCGATGGTGGAAGTTCCCACCTGATTGGGGCACCATCGTAATTATGATTTGCCAGCAACTGATGATTAATGAGATGAGGCCCATCACGCCGAGCATGGCGTAGATACCTAGATAGTAGCCTAGCTTTTGGTTCGGGCGCTGAGCGTTCGCGTCCGCCCACCAGCCGAGCCAGATCTGTGGGAAAGAGATGCAAAATACATAAGCGGACATGGCGATAATGAACGTTAGCACCGCAAACCAACCGACAGATTTTGCGTAATAAGCGTATATCGCAAGATCGCCGGTTCTTTTATTGGCTTCGAATTCTTCTGCCTCTATGGACTCTTTAGTTGGTGGTAATGTGGGGTAGACAATCTTGGTCGCGGTAGTCATGGCCAAGACTTGATCCAAATTGCTCATCTCTGTCGGCTTTACGGCCCACTCGGCTGGCTGAAGCTCAAAACCTGATACATAGCCGCCGGCTGCGTTGAGCTCCCTGAAGCTTCCTTGTTCGGCAATTGCGCCATTCTCGTCAAGAACGACAATGTGATCTGCAAAAGGAAGACGCTTGCTTGAAGAGGAAGCAAGGATGCTGGTGGCGCCTTGGCGGCGTAGTAGCCCATCCTGGCGGAAGAGACCGTGAAATACTCGCTGTTCAGTGTCCATATCTAGACCGCTAAGTACGTCATCGAGAATGCATAGATCCCGTCGTGCGTAGGCAGCACGAGCTAATGCAAGTCTTTGGCTTTGACCTCCGCTTAGCGCGATTCCTTTACTACCGATTTGTGTCTGGTCGCCTAACGGCATCTGTCGCAGATCTTCGTCTAAAGCACAAGCTTCGAGTATAGCTTTGTACCAACGATCATCGTATTCGGAAAATTTAGTGATCGTGTCACGTATGGTACCGTTCATGTGGAATGGAGACTGGTCACAGTAGGATACGTCGCCAGCGAATAACTTAATGGTCCCCGATAACGCAGGAACTTCACCCAGGAGTGCTTTCAGCAGTGTAGTTTTGCCACAACCTACAGGCCCGACAATCATTGTGAGCTTTCCCTGCGGAATTCTCATTTGGATCGACGACAGCAGAGGTTCTTTGTCAATTTCCCAGCCGAAGCTACCATCATCCACACAGATGGCATTGGCATTGGACGTGGGGATAGACATGATAGTTTTGTCATTTCCGAGAATCAGGCGAGACTGGGATTTTTCAGCCCAACTGAGGCTGTCACTGGCGCTAGTATCGCTTTGCGAGCTTTGTCCGTTGTCGAACTCGTACCGAAATGGTTTGATCCTCTTATCCTCGTGCTTAGAGGATTCCAAAAAGACTTGGATACGATCAAAGCAGCCTAAAGAGCCAGCAAAGGCACTCATTGCCATGATCAATGTGGACAGAGGGTCAGCGAGCAGCGCAAATAGGGAAAGCGATGTGAAGACTTTGCTGATATCCAGACCGCCGTCACCACTATTCCTTAGAGCTATAAGTGAGAAGACCATGAAGGTCAAGACGGGGGCAATCACGGGGGTGGTGTAAGCGAAAAACATGCTTCCTATGAGGAGTCTTCGAAAACCTTTGGAGATGTCTAGCTCTTGCAACCTTAGACCGTGCAAGTTATTGAAGATGACATCGGCCAAACCGCACATCTTTATGCGCTTCATTGAGCTCAGCATCTTTGTAGTGGCGCTGATCCGCCTCTCAATAGCTTCGAGCCATAGAGCCTGTCTTTGTACCACCAAGTTCATAACGAAGAGAGAGCCAAAGAATGAGACTATACGAGCGAAGGTCGTCAGCACTGAAGAAGCGCACATCTCCACACATATGGGAAACATGATTGCTTTCGGCCAATGAATGGGGAGACTTGCCTATGGCTACTGCGATGGGAATAGCACAAGCTGCTCCAAGCTGCCGTTCCAGCAAGTAGATAGCAAGGGCGATCTCAATCAGATTTGCCCAAATTTCGTGCATTGTCTGCCATCCATTGGTAATCCTTTCGATATCAGCGCTCATCAGAGTCAGAGATGTCGCAGGATCAGCGGAGTTTGCTTTCAACGACGATGTCTTAGCGAACATCATAGAAACAAGCCCTCCTCTGGCCATCGTTATCGCGCGGTACGTCAGGTGCTGGTATTGTCCGGTGGTGATAGCAATGCCAGTGTACACGAGGAAATATGCGCCGATAAGGCCGTAGCCTACGTTGTTGGGGTCTTCGGACTTGGACCGTGAGGAAAAGCTGATGGCGCGTTGGATCAAGAACGGTTGACAAAAATTGAATGCAATGAGACCTAGGCGCGGTGGAACCACTGCTAGAAGACGCCATTTGAGTCTGCCAAAGAAGAGAAAAAGAAGCGAGCGAGGACCTTTGGTTGGTAAATTCAGCCAGGGTGTTTGTAGTCTATGGTATAGGTAGACGCATGTAAGGTGCTTGTCCAATGGAAGCATGTCTTCCATAGATAATGCCCTTTTGAATCCAGTACGGAAAAGGCCATTGAGCCACCAAAAGACCGATCGGCTGAAGAGGCCGCTGGTAGCTTCGGGTGAAGTCGGCTTCCATTTGGGCTGCAAAATGCTGCGTTTTTCGACGGTCTCGAAGACAGTAAGGAGAAGTTTGACTACAAAGACAACAGTAGTAACCGCGGCGACGGCATGATTGTATGATTGCAGCCAAAGCGTCCTGACTCGAGCGGCATCGAGCAGAAGAGTCAAAGATAAGTAGGATTGGATTACTAAGGAGGGTCGGATGGACCGCTCATGCTCCACGAAGGAGAGGATCGCTAATGCAAGGGCACCCACTGAGCTTAGAACGGCATTGGCTACCGACGCCGTGGTCTTGGGAGTTGTCGGCTTTGACCATAGCGGAACCAGAGTGAGCTGGGTCGCCCCAAAGATTGCATAAAGAATCTGCACAGGCAAAGTTTTAACTTTAATTGCCTATTCGGTGTAATGCGTTATGAAACGTTGGGTGGGAGCACCTACCAACTTAAAGGCTAACCAGGAACTTGGATCGACTTTGATCGTTCTTCGCACGAGGTAAGAGATTCGGAAAGGTACAATGATGAGTAACAAGGCCAGCGGAAGTATGGATAGGATGCTTTCTTCGAATAGTAAAGTGAAATCAAATCCTCCGCGGCAGGCTCCTGCATAAGGGCCAAAAGTGTCATCGATCTGCTTGCAGGATGCCGATGCCGCCATTGCTGTTGTTATGAAGTGCTTGAATACAGTGTGACATAAGATGCGACGCTCGCGCAGGGTCTTGTGAGGCTGGTGGTCGTGGGAGTTCTTTCATATGCCCGCGAGAGGGGATTTTCTTTGAGCAAGAGATGAACGCATCAATGAGGCCGTGTCAGGCATAAGGAGAAAACACAGTTAGCATGAGGACGAGGCTAGGACTCGTAGCTTGGTTCGAACTTCCTGATGTCCCGATGACAAGTACCTGAAGCCTCTGATGTGCACGAGGGTACCACATCGTATGGCATTGGTTCGCATGGCGTTGAGTGTACTGTTAAACGAGTAGGATCGCAACTTGTAGCCGCTGAAGCCAAGATTGCCTCTTTCGGAAGTAGTAGCTTTTTCCTCGACGATTTTTTCCTGGATCGTGACCCAGAAATCATCTCGACGTTAGCGATTACCAGCGCTAACCTGATGGACATCTCCGATGCAGGCAGGGGAGATAAAGTAGCAGACGGAGCAGATCTTCTCCATGTGGTGGATTTAGGCCACAGCGGGAGTACATGGAAGATGTCAAGACGGCGTGATAGCGTCGGTGTTCAAACCCTGAAGTTACAGCTGTAGCGACGTTGGAGCTTATGGTAGTGCATTCTTGGTCCCTTGGTGTCCCTTGGGGAACCATGTACGAGTCGTGGCTTGATGTCGTGATTCCAAGACTATACTCTAAGCAAATCCTTTCAGACCCCTGGCCTTTGTTTTTCTTAGAAGCGGCAGGCTTGCCTCATTCTGACTCGACAAGAGTATTACTACATACTAAAACATACTAATGATGTTTTTTTGATTATGATATGAGGTTTCGGATCTTGGGGCCGCTTTATATGCGCCGGTTAGAAGTGTTCATACGCAGGGATTGGTATAAGTGACAACTCGAGAGAAGGGCGGGTTGGGTAAATTATGTGGACCGTTGAAATGAGCTACGTGGCTAGGTTGGGGCCATTGTAGCTAAAATGACGAAAAGATGAGAAAAATATAGAGTAGGGAAATGGAAGAGAGGAAGGGGTACTTTCGGGCTCAGGTGCTTACCTAGCTGAATATAGTATAGACTAAAAACGCCACAGAAGGCTGACATTAGCCAGCAGTTGGTACTAACGGCTTTCGCCCGAGCTTGCCCCAATAAGTATCTGTTGTAATAATGTGGCGTCTGGGGATAGACCGAAACTTGGTCCATTGGTTCTTGCTGAGGTGTTAAGGTAAAACGCAAGAAAAAATTAGTCAAAGGTAAAAAGGCAGCTAACTGCAAATTACTCCCCTACACGAGTACGTCCTTACTTTATGTTTTCATTAAATGAGGTAATTATTATTGTTAAACTTTTAGACCGAGGTCGCTTCGTCCCTCCCTTTCCCTTTCCCTTTCCCTTCCCCTTCCGTTCAACCACTATTACTTGAGCTGTCAAATACTAGACACTACGCCGCCCTCTCAGGTCTAACATCAAGAAGACCGCAGTCAGGCATCATACAATAATATACAGCAGGTGTGTACGCCATTCCGCTGCATCAAAGATTAATTCGAAATGGGGAAACCAATCAATTGATTTCATTTCTCTGAAGATTGCATGTGATAATCGTCTGAGCACATGGAGATGGCGCGCGTGAGATGCAACGTCGTATGCATGCATGCATATGCAGGAATGCTTATTTTCGGCGTTGAGCGCATAACCGCTTTCATGCGCCGTTCAATTTCTGCCAATCTTTTAATTTTCTCCTCCAATTTTCGCACTTTTTTCTCTCTCCTCATTTGTATTTGCTTACGAGATGCAGTTGAAAATTTCCCAGTCTAAAAAAGTCAAAGACATTCTCACCCCCTTCTAGAGCGCTAGACTACCCCGCAATAATCCTTCCCTTCCCTTTTCCCCCCCACACCATTCATCCTCCCCTCCCCCACCATACAAACAAACGAACAAGCTGCCGTTACAAGTCAAGCCTCAAGAGAAACAAATCCAAATACGGATAAATATGCTAAAGTGACAGATTCAGACCATGCCACACTCAATGTCGAGATGCAACCCCCCACCGGGCCACCCCCAATCTTCGCCCCGCGGCCATGCCTGACTTGCAGAATCCAACCGAGATTCAACCTATCGGGACTTTCATGTCCAGGTCGGACCTGCATGTGGATAGAGCGCTCGCTTACAATCGCGGGTGATTCGTCGACAAGATGGTATCCATACGGTGTTCTACATACCATACTACTTCCGAAGAAGCTTTCGTTTGGAAGACCATCTTCCCTGTTGCGGAAATACGCCGGCTGCACTATGGGCAACCCGGCACATCTTTTAATCCTTCAAAGTCATAGCTGACGCCTGATGCCCGCTAGCAAAGTCTTGCTTTAACCGCATCAGTAGGCTGAACTCAGCAGCATCGACATCTTACACCCCCTTAGTGGCTTTACTTGGCGGCGACGCCAACAGCTTCATCCCTCGAACCTCTCAAAACCTGCCATCATTAAGACGCCACCACCGGGTCGCATACTACTCTCCGTTGTTTTGAGGTAATGGAATCAAACTACGGTACGGGGTTGCAACGGCCGATTGGGCCTACCACCCTTGACCGTTTGGAGGAGCCTATTCTAATCGAGGAAGAACCCAAAAACTCGCTTGTACCACCAGGGTGAGAAGCTGGCTTGGAGATCAGGGCATGCACACATGCACGCCGCCTTCCCTTGGGCATCAATTCGCGTGCAGCTGCCCTAGTTTCTTGCCACTGTTCGATGCGGCGAACGATAAGCTCGGCAGTGAAAAGATCGGAGATACTTCTGGTCAAATGACACGAGCAGTGATAGAGTAAGAATTTTCCTAAAATGGTACTTTGCATCCTGCAATGCCGCAAAATTCACGTGCGCACAACCTGTCTCTGTGTTCTTGTCAACAGATCTTTGTCACACCATCTACCTACAGCCTCGTCGTAATCAGTAAACGAAATTTTTATTAAGACTCGGAAACAGAGAGACCAAGCATCAGTATTCAGCAAGGAACCCAAACAAGCAGTCATGTCTCACACGGAAGCAACGTCTTGCACCCTCCCTCTACTGGATGGGGAAGACATCAGTAGCCCTCACCTCATATCGACTGAAATAGAACTTGAGGTTGGCGAAAAGTTCCAGGGCTTTGACAAGAGCAACGGATCACTTTTCAATGACATGCTATGTACTGCTTGGGGGCTTCTTTTGCGATGTTACACTGGGCAGGACGACGTATCATTCCACTTCCGAAAGGAAAACATTAAGAAACCGATCTCAGATCCCGCCATACCCATCGACCATCTTTCCACGTTTCGTATGGCTTTCTTCGAGGAGGATACTCTCTTGAAGTGCATTAGAAAGGCTCAAGACTGCTACGCCGATGATGTGCGTGGAAGTCAGCCCTTAGCCTCTGCAAGATCGAAATCAAGTTTTTCACAGTATCAAAACTCGTTTGTATGGGTTCAGGATGCTTCTCGCAAGGATGCTCAAGACGCTCTTATTCAGAAGGTAAATTGACCAATCATCCCTGACTGACAAAATCAGAACCTGACATCTGCCGCAGGGAGACATTTGGCTACTTGCGGCTTGCGCAGAAGGCAAGCTGAATCTCAAATTGACATCGCATAGCTGTGATCTGTCCACAAGCTATCTAGAGATCCTTGCAAGTACTCTCGACAAAATATTAGAATCTATCATTTCTTCGCCGAACACAAAATTGATGGACCTTGATTACGTAAGCGAGCGCCATAGAGGTTTGATTAAGTTGTGGAGCCAAGATCCACACGACCTGTCTAGCAAGTGCGTGCATGACCTGATTCATGAACAAGTCTTACAGCACCCCGAACATGAGGCAGTCTGCGCCTGGGATGGGTCTCTGACTTATCATGATCTATGGGTTCATGTTGAGCGCATGGCGCAGGCCTTGTCGAACATGGGTGTTGGCCCCGAGGTTATTGTGCCACTCTGTTTCGAGAAATCTATCTGGACAACTGTTGCCATCTTGGCTGTGTTAAAGGCAGGAGCTGGGTTTTGCCTTCTGGATGCGACACAGCCGATAAGTCGTCTTCAAGGTCTTACACGCAAGCTTGCCGCAAAAACGTTGCTATCCTCGCGGATCCATTACCAGAATCTATCATCTCTTGTCGAGAACGTTGTTTTGATTGATGCTGAAGCACTCAGGAATTTTCCTCAAAGATCCTTGAATTCAGGGACTCGAGCCTCGTCGTCAAACATTGTGTATGTCGTTTTCACATCTGGATCAACCGGTGAGCCTAAGGCGATTGTTATTGAACATGGTGCATATTGCTCGGCCGCAGAAGCACAGAAATCAGGGCTCTGCATGGAGCCGGGCCTACGCGCCCTGCAATACGCATCCTATATTTTCGACGCATCCATCCAGGAAACGCTTACCCCTCTCATACTCGGGGGTACAGTCTGCATTCCCAGTGAAAAATCGCGCATCAACGACCTTGCCGCAGCTATCAATGATATGCGAGTAGACTGGGCGGTGCTGACGCCTTCTGTTGCCAATTTTTTCACTCCTTCCGCAGTACCTCAACTAAAGACTCTACTTCTTGTTGGAGAAGTAATGAGCCGAGAAAATTTCTCCACCTGGTCTTCAATCAAGCTCATAAATGGCTATGGTCCCGCTGAATGTTGTGTCGCTGCTGCAGCAAATTCTGACCTGTCCGTTAACAAAGACCTCACTCAGATTGGACGCGGAATCGGCGTGCAGTGTTGGCTCGTAGATCCAAAGGATCACAATCGAATTCTTCCTCCAGGCTGTACGGCCGAGCTTCTCATAGAGGGACCTACCTTGGCACGAGGATATCTGAATGATCCCCAGCGAACACACGATTCTTTCATTGAAAACCCTGCTTGGGCTACCATCGGAGCCGCGGAATGCTCCACCATACGTAGGATGTACAAGACCGGCGACCTTGTTCGATACAACACCTCAAACGGTATGCTTCATTTCATTGGTCGCAAAGACAATCAAGTGAAGCTACATGGACAGAGAATCGAACTTGGAGAGATTGAACACCATCTGGCGAATGAGCCAAGTGTGCAGCAGGCGGTGGTATTGATGCCTAAAGCCGGTTTTTGCAGAAACCGTCTCGTAGCTGTGATCTGCCTGCACCCTAGAACATCAGCAAGCGGAGAGATGAGTGCTCTCCGATTTGTCGATGAAGTGGAGCAAGACGAAGCACAACCTACGATTGCTACCGCGCGGGAAGGACTCTCGCATCGAATCCCTAATTTTATGGTTCCTTCTATATGGCTTGTTGTCCAGTCTATACCTCTTCTCAAGTCGGCAAAACTCGACAGAAAGACAGTCTGCAATCAAGTTCAAGGTATGAGTGAAGAAACATACGCCCAATGGGTTCAGGGCCGAGAAAAAGATGGGAACCCAACCACAGAACTTGAAGCCCGTCTAAGATCGATCTGGGCTGACGTCCTCAATCTCCGGGCCAACCAAATTGGCTTGAATCAATCATTCCTGAGTCTGGGAGGGGACTCCATATCCGCAATGATGGTGCAAAGTCGCTGCAAGATCAACAAAATCGGGGTCATAGTTCAAGATATTCTTCGTGCCAAATCCTTGCGTCATCTCGCATCTCTTGCAGGAGCAGTTGGCCAGAGCGCCAAAGAAGTCGAGGTAATTGAAGAAGACTTCGATCTCTCGCCAATCCAAAGCTTGTACTTTCAGTATCCTGACCGTAAAGGCCATTTCAACCAAAGCGTCTTCGTACGCTTAACTAAGGTGTTCCAACCAGGGGCTCTACAACAAACGGCCAAAGCCATCGTACACCGCCATTCAATGCTGCGGGCTAGATTTCGTTTGTCAGTTTTCGATGATGAGTGGAAACAACGGATCACCACAGACGTGACAGGCTCTTACACCTTTCGTGTGCATCAGTGCTCTTCGAGAGAAGAAGCAGAACACGTAATGTCCAAAACTCAAGCTTCGCTCAATCCTGTCAACGGGCCTCTTTTCGCCATGGAACTTTTCAATATCGAAGGTGGTGACCAATTGCTTTTTATGACGGCTCATCACCTCGTCGTTGATCTCGTATCTTGGCGCGTAATTCTCCAAGACGTAGAGGACTTTCTTACGCACCCTGCGTCAGCTTCGGATGTGCAACCGAGTTTATCATTCCAGACTTGGTGCAAAAGGCAGTTAGAGCATGCCCACAAGATTCCACTTAACTCAGTCTTGCCAGCAAGTGATGTACCCCGGCAAAGCTTTGACTATTGGGACATTCAAGAAGGGGAGAATACATATGGAAACGTAGCCTGCGAAAGATTTGAATTAGACAACCCAGCTACTACATTCATCACGTCGAAGTGCCATCAAGCTCTGCATACTGACACCGTCGATGTACTGATTGCAGCAATGATGTATTCATTCACAAAGACTTTCACAGACCGAGGCCCTCCGACAATCTTCAACGAAGGTCACGGGCGCGAGCCGTGGGACAATAGCATTGACCTCTCACGAACCATTGGCTGGTTCACATCCATTTATCCAGTACACGTGCAGTCGCCAGAGGCCCCAGATTTTCTGGATACCTTGAAGCGAGTCAAGGATTTCAGACGTGCAGTACCTGCTAATGGAAGACCTTATTTCGCAAGCCGGCTGCTCACATCCAAAGGCGGCAAGAAATTTGGAAATCATTGGCCGCTCGAGTTCACATTTAACTACCTAGGAGTATACCAGCAGCTCGAACGTGAGGACGCCTTGCTTCTTCCTGTCAAGGAATTGGCAGGAGAAGCGCGGGGAGCCGGCGGTAACTCTGATGTGGGCCAGGACACTCCTCGCTTTGGCTTGTTTGAAATCTCTGCCGTCATTGCGCAGGGAAAACTTCGCTTTTCGTTCACCTTCAACCGACGCATGAGAAATCAGGAAAAGATCAGGGCCTGGGTATCCGCGTGCCAAGAGACCTTGACTACGGCGCCGCCAAATCTGGCCAAAATGGCTTACCAGCCTACTTTGAGCGATTTTCCTTTGATTTCGATGACTTACGATAGCTTGCAGCAGCTCCTCACAGACAGACTTCCCCAGATTGGCATTTCGAATATAAGGTATGTTGAAGATATATATCGATGCTCACAGATTCAACAGGGCCTTTTGATCAGTAGACAGAAAGATGCAGGGTTTTACGCAATCCATGGCACCTACCGGGTAAAATCAAGAGATGGTATGCTTGTTGACAGCAACAAGGTCGCACATGCGTGGCAAAAGGTGGTCAATCGGCACCCCTCTCTGCGAACAATTTTTGTTGAAAGTCTAAGCCAAGAAGACGCCCTTTATGATCAGATAGTTCTTAGGAAGGTCGAGGCCAACACTTTACGTCTAGACTGCGAGACCGAAACCGACGCACTTCGGCTGCTCAGCTCGCAGCAACCTATGGAATACAATGAACAGAAGCCATCTCATCGGTTCACGATTTGCGAAACGTTGACGCATCAGGTAATCTGCAAATTAGAGCTCAGCCACGCGATCGTAGACGGGTCATCAATATCAACGATCTTTCGCGAACTCGCGTCCTTTTACGGAGGGAAGGCTTTATCTGAGACTGGGCCATTGTACAGCAACTATATTGCCTTTCTGCAAAGACAACCGCCCCAAGCAGGCATTGGGTATTGGAAGTCATACCTCGCTGAAGTCGAGTCGACTAATTTCCCAGTACTCAACGACGCTATGTATTCGAAGCGTGAGCTGCGTTCCAAACGCATCCCCGTGGATGGCATCTCGGAGGTCCAAAAGTTTTGCAACCTACATGGAGTGACAATGGCCAACGTCTTCCACACGGCATGGGCATTGACACTCCAAGCCTACACTGGTTCTCACGACGTTTGCTTCGGATATCTCATGTCCACAAGAGACGACTCGATAGAGCAGGTGGAAGACCTTGTGGGATACCTTGTCAACATGCTAGTCTGCCGAGTTACGCTTAGTCCTGAGACACCACTCATAGCAGTCATGCAGCAGGTCCAGACGGATCTCTCGAATGGCCAGGCTCATCGCCAAACCGCTTTGTCAGAAGTACTGCACGCTTTGAAACTTGCCGGATCTTCTCTATTCAACACTTCCCTGTCATATCGAAAACTTCCTCCGAAATCAGTAGGTCAGCAGAGTGCAATATCCTTCGATGAATGCTTTCCCTACTATGATCCCACCGAATACAGCGTCTCCATCAACATAGAGGTCGCAGAAGAGAGCGCTGCTGTCGACTTGGACTACTGGTCTGACTGCTTGTCTGAGAAGCACGCCATGAACGTTACAAACACATTTCTTCAAGCACTGAAGAACGTTCTAAACCATTCTGAGTCAGATGTTAAAGATTTGTGTATGGTGAGTGAGTCTGACGAGCGACAAATCGAAGGTTGGAACAGCTGCATTCCAGAAACTATTCAGAAGTGCGTCCACGAGGTTGTTTCTGAACAAATGACCCGACGACCAGAGGCATCCGCCGTCAAAGCTTGGGATTCGGAGCTCACCTATGCAGAGCTTGACGCGCTCGCGGGAAGACTTGCAGGATATCTGAGTCTGTTTGGCGTTACATCGGGATCATACGTCTGTCTGTGCTTCGAAAAGTCGGCATACACCATTGTCGGAATGTTGGGTGTACTGAAGGCTGGGGCTGCTTTCGTAGCTCTGGATCCCATGCACCCTATGGCCGCGCTTGAGCTGCGTATCAAAGATACCCGAGCCCGAGTCATTTTGACATCTCCATGCTTTACCACTATGTTTGCTGCTATGGATGTTCACGTCGTGGGTGTTGACCAGGTTTTCCTTGACAAATTACAGCTTGTCCAGCATCCGCTGTCTTCGTCGGTAAAGCCCAATGATCCGTGTTGTGTTATCTATACCAGTGGGAGCACTGGAAAGCCCAAAGGCGTCATCCTAGAACACAGGGCTTTGGTCACAAGCTCTTATGCTCATGGATCAGCTCTGGGTGTTAGTCAAGACACGCGGTTCTTACAATTCGCGAGTTACACATTTGACAATAACCTCGAGGAAATCTTTACGACACTCCAGCGGGGTGGCACTGTCTGTGTACCTTCTGATCAAGATCGCTTAAATGATCTTCCGAGTGCCGTGTCAAGACTGAATGCAAACTTCATGGATCTAACTCCTACTGTTGCCACCTATCTCAATCCAGCGGAGATGCCGACCATCAAAGGGTTGGCTTTAGGTGGTGAAGCCCTGACGAAAGCAGTGTTGGAAGTATGGGGAGACAAAGTCGAAATCCACAACCAGTATGGGCCTTCTGAATGCTCCATCAACTCAACTCACAGGTCAAATATTGGAAGATCGAGTGATCCGTCCAACATTGGACGCTCTGTAGGAAGCGTCTCCTGGATCGTCGACCCAATAGATCACAACCGCCTTGTCGCAATCGGCTGTGAAGGTGAGTTGCTGATTGAGGGCCCTATACTCGCTAGGGGTTATCTCAACAACGTGGAAAAAACCTCGGAGGTTTTTATCGAAAACCCGAGATGGGCGCGAAGTTTCGAAATTGGCGGTTCCCAGAAGCCTCGTCGCATGTACAAAACGGGAGATCTAGTACGATACAATTCTGACGGTACAATAGCCTACATTGGCCGTAAAGATCAGCAAGTCAAGCTACACGGCCAAAGAATCGAGCTTGGTGAGATCGAGTTCCACGTTCGAACCCATCTTGAGGCCGATTGGCACTATGCTGTCGAGTTGATCACTCCTGGTGACGGTCAAGGTAGCTCGAAAGCTCTTGCCCTGTTTGCATGCCCGCAGGGAGATGATAGTGTTCGGGCTACCGTGCCTGAAAACGGACTGCTGCCGTTGTCTACCATGCTCATGAACACTTTCAAAACTCTGGAGGCGTCTTTGGCAAAGACTCTACCGAAACACATGGTGCCCGCATTGTACATTCCTATGGCGAGATTGCCGCTTACAACCTCGGGGAAGCTAGACAGAAAGCAGCTACATGCCCATGCCAAGTCCATGACTGACAGCCAAGTGGCAATGTTCCGGCTCGCGGGTAGCAGTGGTAGAGAGCCATCGACGGATATCGAAAAGACCTTAGCGGGCTTGTGGGAGTCTGTCTTGCGCCTCGATCCGGGGTCCATTGGCATGGACGCTCAATTTTTCAGAATGGGAGGTGATTCAATTGCGGCAATTCGTCTTGTAACCGCTGCTAGGTCCAAGGCAGTGAGCCTTACAGTTGCTGACATCTTTCGCAACGCGACGCTTTCCGAAATGTCTACGAATGCGTCTTTCGCTGACACTGTCATCTCAGGAGCTACCCAAAACGGTCCGCAGCCATTTACTCTTCTCCCCCCCTCCATTCCCACCGACCGAGTGATTAGCGAGGTAGCACAATTTTGCAAGGTCGACGAGAGAACCGTTGAGGATATATACCCTTGTACCTCTATTCAAGAAGGCCTGATTGCCCTAAGCAGCAAACAGGATGGCGCCTATGTCGCTCAAAATGTTTATCGTCTTTCGTCAATCGACATTCCTAAGTTCAAAAAGGCATGGGAAGCTGTGGTCGCAGCTGAGAAGATTTTACGAACTCGCATAGTTTACACGGACTCTCTAGGTTTTCTTCAAGTAGTTGTAAGTGAGCAGATCGAGTGGTCTGAATCAAGAGATTTGGAGGACTTATCCGCCACCGAGAGGATCAAGCCTGCGTACAATGGGGCCAGCCTTACCGGATATGCTGTGGTCCACAACAACGCTAACGAAGCCTATTTCGTGTGGACCGTTCATCACGCTCTTTACGATGGATGGTCGAGTGATCTCATTTTGGACAAGATCCAAGCACACTACAAGAGCTCTGAGACAGTGAGCTCAAATGAGGGTACCTCCTATTCAAGTTTCATCCGATACCTCTCAAATGTGGATGCTGTTCAATCAGACAGGTTTTGGCAGTCAAAATTGGAAGGCACGAACTCGCCCCAATTCCCAATGCTACCGAGACCAGATTACGAACCACGCGTTACAAACCAATTAGTGCACACTGTGTCCCTCGCTCGAGCATCTGGGATGGAATTTACCGCGGCATCATTGATTCGTGCGGCATGGGCTTTGACAGTCTCAGCCTACTCGAATTCGGAGGATGTTGTCTTTGGCGAAACTGTGACGGGTCGCGACGCTCCAGTCCCAGGAATCTTCGAAATGATCGGCCCAACATTCGCGACAATCCCAGTACGAGTACAGGCTCGGCACGACCTCTCAGTTGCTAAGTATCTGACCTATCTTCAAGATGGGTTTACCGAGGCCATGCCTTATCAGCACGCAGGCCTTCAGCGAATTAAGCGTATCAACTCTGATACGACCAAAGCTTGCGAGTTCCAGACTCTGATCGCGATCAACACTGATGCTCCGGAAGCGAGCAACAATTTCTGGCAGGTCGAAACTTTAGAAACTGATAGTTTTTTTACCTATGCGCTCACGGTCTCCTTTGATGTTAATGCCACGGAAGTGGAGGTTAGCTCGCACTTTGATCCTGGCCTTCTTCCCGAGTGGCATCTGAAGAGACTCCTCCGTTATTTCGAATGCGTTCTAATGCGGCTCAATTCAACGGACGCCCACTCTTTAAATTTGGCCGACGTCAGAACCATACATGGAGATGACCGTACTTCTATACAGCAATGGAACCGCGCTGTCCCCAAGACTGTCAGAGGTTGTATCCATGAACTGATCTATGAGCAGGTTCTGACATTGCCTCTTTCAACCCCAGCCATCTGTTCTTGGGATGTTCAGCTTACGTATCGCGAATTGGAAGACCTAGCCACTTCCTTTGCCTGGCATTTGAGTGAGCTCGGCATAGGCCATCAATCTTTTGTGCCCATCTGCTTCGAGAAATCCGCATTGACGATAATCGTTATGCTTGCAGTTTTGAAAGTAGGAGCAGCGTTCGTCGCTATCGATGGAGAATCTCCGAAGGCACGTTTGCAAAGCATTGTATCGGATGTCGAGGCGAAAACGATTCTCTGCTCGCCAAGATTTGAGGGTGTATGCGATTCACTCGGTATTCCAACCGTCCTCGTCAATCTCAAGATGATTACCGGTGCAATCACGCAGGCTAAGCCCCTTCCGACTTCCACCGGTAGCGATGTTGCCTACATTATATTCACCAGCGGCTCGACGGGAAAGCCTAAGGGTACCTTGGTTCCCCATGAGGCTTTTGTCAGCGGGGCTTTCGCCCACGGCCCGGCAATGCGGATGTCTTCGACGTCTCGGAGTCTTCAATTTGCATCATATACTTTCGATGCCTCTATTGTGGAAATTTTCACTACATTGATCTTAGGCGGCTGTGTTTGTGTGCCCGATGACAAAGAGCGACTAAACAACCCGACAAAGGTCATCAATGATATGAAAGTCAACTGGGCTCTGCTCACTCCGTCTTTTGCTCAGATGATCTCGCCGAAGGATGTGCCTTATTTGGAAAACTTGGTTCTCGGCGGGGAGGCCATGTCCCAGAACCACATCTCTGCCTGGGCTGATCACACGCACCTTATCAATGCGTATGGGCCGAGCGAGTGTGCGGTCGTAGCTACAGTGAACAGCCATGTTTCGTCAACCTCGAGTCCGTCGAACATAGGCAGAGCAGTCGGAGGCCGTTGCTTCATTGGCAATCAGCATGACCCCAATGAGCTGGTACCTGTCGGCGCAATTGGTGAACTTTTAGTCGAAGGCCCAATCCTGGCACGCGGTTACCTGAAGGAGCCAGAGAAGACGAAACAAGCATTTATTCGTAATCCTAAATGGCTTCAATTATTTTACCCGAACGAAAGCTCGGCCGTGCACATGGTTTACAGAACCGGGGATCTCGTCAAGTATGCTGATGATGGATCTGTTCTTTACGTCGGTCGGAAGGACAATCAGGCGAAACTCCATGGCCAAAGGCTAGAACTTAGCGAGGTAGAGCATCATTTAGGCCAAGTATCAACAATTCAGCACGCGTTAGCGGTGATCCCCTCACGTGGAATCCATGACAAGCAATTGGTTGCAGTACTTTCTTTTAAGCAAAGATTGGAAGCAGGCATAAACCATGATACCTTGCGCTTGGTCTCTCGGCAAGACGGCGAAGCACATGTGCGCAACTTACGAGATTATGTATCTAGTCGCCTGCCGCCGTATATGGTCCCCTCTAACTGGATTGTGCTGCAAGATCTCCCTCTACTGCCAAGCGGAAAGCTGGATCGTAGACGCATGACAATGCTAGTTGAGGACATGCCGGAAGACGTCCATCGGGAGCTCTCCGGAAACAATACCGAAGGTGCGAACGTTCAAGGCTCAGAGCTGGAGCAACAGCTACAGCTAGTTTGGTCCAAGGTCTTACATCTGCCTGCTGAACGGATTGGGCTGGACCAAAACTTCCTTTACCTAGGTGGTGACTCTATCTCTGCGCTGCAGGTTGCATCGCAGTGTCGGAATCAGGGTCTAGGCGTGACTGTTCAGGACATCATGCGTAGCCAGTCTATCTCCCACTTAGCGGCACGTGTCACTTTGCCACAGAGTACCGAGTATGGCAATGAACTGTTTGATAAAGCCTTTAGCTTATCTCCCATTCAGCAGTTGTTCTTTGGTTGGGTGGGTGATAATTTCAATCACTTCAATCAGAGTATTACCGTGAAATTGGCCGAAAGGCAAGATAGGAATAAGATTGCTGCGGCTGTCAAAGCTCTGGTCGGCGCACACTCAATGCTGAGAGCACACTATGAGCAACAACCTGGGATTGGATGGGTACAGAGACTGAATAAAGAGGCCTCCGGTTCGTATCGCTTTACTGAGCACTCCGGCACATTCTCTTCTAATCGCATCATTTCCCTCGTTGAGCAATCCCAGAAAAGCCTCGACATTCAGCACGGACCGGTATTTGCAGTTGATTTGTTTGAAGTCGAAGACGACAGTTCGCAAGTTCTCTCAATTATTGCACACCATCTCGTCATCGATGTTGTCTCGTGGGGTATACTTCTTGAGGATCTTGAGGCTTTGCTTGTCTCTGGGAGAATGACAGTCCAGCCATCACTTCCATTCCAGATTTGGTCCCGTCTACAAAGTGAACATTCGCTGTCGAGGCCTTCAATTGAGACCGGATTATACGATGACACTCCTGTGGCCGACTATGCTTACTGGGGAATGGCTGACAAGGTAAACACATACGGCGCTGTCCGCGATCTAGAGTTTCAGCTCGACGAAAAGACAACCAGTATACTCCTCGGGCCGTGTCAACAACCGCTGCAAAGTGAACTCATTGATGTACTCCTTGGTTCCATCCTCTACTCTTTCCGCCAATCGTTTCCCGACCGGAGATCCGTACCAGCAGTATTTAATGAGGCTCATGGTCGGGAGCCTTGGGATTCGAGCCTTGACTTGACGCGCACCGTTGGTTGGTTCACTACCATCAGCCCGGTCTTCCTCCCAGCCAAAGCTTCGCAGGATTCCGACATCGTCAAGGTAATTCGTTGGGTCAAAGATCAACGAAGTCGTAACGTTGGCAAAGGCCGCGAATACTTTTCGCATCGCATGTTGACGGAGAAGGGAAGAGAGTCTTTTGGTAAACATTGGCCCATGGAGGTTGCTTTCAACTACCTGGGTCAGGAGAAACAATTCAAGAGAAGTGGGGCGGTACTTCAGCCGCTGGATGGACTATCGTCTGGCTCCGATATCGGCGCATCAGTTCCGCGATTCGCGCTATTCGAGATTTCTGCGTCTATTGTTGAAGGGGCCCTGAAAGTTTCATTCTCGTACAGTCGAGACATTCAACGTCAGACTGGCATCCAGCTATGGGCTTCGGAACTCGAGAACGCTCTACGTCATTCATCAGAGCGACTTCTCGAGCTACAACCCCAGCCGACGCTGAGCAGTTTCCCCTTGTTGGCGCTGAGCTATTCTGCTATTGAGACACTTCAGGCCAGACTGCCTTCCATTGGTGTGTCGTCTCTACTTGATCTTCAAGACGTTCATGGATGCTCGCCTATGCAGCAAGGCCTGCTGCTCAGTCAAATCAAGAACACTGGACAGTACATGTATCAGTCAATCTTCTCTGCTAGCTTAAACGGTTCGGCTCGGGTTGACGCTGGGCGTCTTAGCCGTGCGTGGCAGATGGTAGTAGAGAGACATTCAATGCTGAGGACTGTCTTCATGGAAAGCGTGTCACAAGAGGGTCTCATGGATCAGGCAGTACTCAAGAAGACCTCGCCAAGAATAGCCTTGCTTACCTCCGACACGGCGATGGCAGTAAGGCTTCTTCAAGAACAGAAACCACTGGGGTTTGCAGAGGCCCAGCCGCATCATCAGATGACGATTTGTCAAGAGAGTGGTGGGGAAATATTTTGTAAATTGGAGATGAGCCACGCACTCTGCGATGGTACCTCGATACCAATCATTCTGCAGGACCTCGGCCAAGCCTACAATAGTCAATCAAGATTGAAAGAAGCGATGCGCTACAGTCAATACATATCTCACATCCAGCAGACTTCTCGCAGTGAGGACGTGGCCTATTGGCGCCGTTATCTGGACAGTGTCGAACCATGCTACTTTCCAGCCCTAGCGGATGGTAAGAGAGACAAGAGAGAGCTACGAACTCTCGAGCTCGAGCTTGAAGATACGCCTCGCCTACAATCCTTCTGTGCAGAGCACAGCGTGACTCTCTCGAACGTGTTACAGCTTGTCTGGGCGTTGGTCCTTCGTGCTTACACTGGCAATGACAACATTTGCTTTGGTTACCTCAGCTCCGGCCGAGATGCTCCAATCGAAGGGATCCAGGATGCTGTAGGGCTCTTCATCTCGATGCTAGTATGTCGAATGGAATTTAGTAGCGGTGTCCTGGTAAACACTACCCTCGAGCAGATTCAGGAAGATTACACACAGAGCATGGCACACCAGGCTTTCTCTTTGGGCGACATTCAGCATGAATTACAGCTTTCTGGAAAGTCTCTTTTTAATACCGCCTTCACTTTTCAGAGGCGGCCAGACACGCAAAAGGAAAAGAACGGGCAGCTCAACTTCGACGTGGTGGACGCTTACGATCCTTCTGAATACGACTTCACGGTTGGGGTAGAGGCCAACAGTAACAATGTTGCTGTTCATTTCAACTACTGGACGGATTTTGTCAGCAACACTCAAGCCAGAAACATATCCGATACCTATAATCAGGTCCTACGCTCCATCATGCGGCCAAAGCCTCCACAGCAGACGGTTGGAAGTCTAGAGTTTTGCAGTGATGCCCATAAGAAGCAGGTCTTCGAGTGGAATCAGAGAAGTCTGCCGAGGGTGGATGAGTGTGTCCACGATGTGATCCGTCATCAGTCGCAATCACTCCCGCCAGCAACACCAGCAGTATGCTCATGGGATGGAGATCTAACCTATGAGGAGCTCTTGTCTCTCGCCAGACGCCTCTCAGGGCGCCTCACAAAATTGGGGGTTGGACCTGAAGTTTACGTGCCCATCTGTTTCGAGAAGTCGTTATGGGCGGTTGTTGCTATGCTAGGAGTACTTCAAGCTGGTGGCGCCTTTGTTCCCCTCGAGCCAACGCATCCGGACAGTAGAATCAAATTCATCATGGAGGACGTTAAAGCGAGAGTTGTTTTGACATCTTCGAAGCACATGGAGAAATTTACAAATTTCACTGATGTTAGAGGTTTGGTTGTGGATGGAAGTCTGGCTAGCGAGGTCGAGCCTGTGACAGAGATGGAGCACTCTAAGCCTAAGCCGGAAAACGCAGCGTATTTGATATTCACAAGTGGAACTACCGGCTTGCCGAAAGGGACTATCATTTCGCATCGTGCTTTCGCAACGGGTGCTACTGAGCATGCACCTGGAATCCTTATGACTAAGACGTCAAGAGTCCTACAATTTTCCAATCTCTGCTTTGACGCTTCTATCATGGAGATCCTAACCTCGCTAATAACCGGCGCCTGTGTTTGTGTTCCCAGCGATGTAGAGCGGATGAACAACATCTCGGGTGCGATAAGCCGCATGTCGGTCAATTGGACACTTTTGACACCCTCTGTAGCGAAAGTGCTGAAGCCAGAGGATGTTCCTAGCTTGAAAGTCTTGGTGACTGGAGGTGAAGCAATGCAAGCAGGACATATTGCCAAATGGATTGGGAAGACCAGCATCGTAAACGCGTACGGACCGTCCGAATGCGCGGTGATTGCAACGACGAGCATCAAGGCGGATGCGCAAGGTCATGTGTTAAATGATGAGCCTGCCGTGATCGGCCGTGCAGTTGGGTGTAGAAGCTGGGTCGTGGATTCGCAAGATCACGGTCGACTTATGCCTATCGGAAGTGTTGGAGAGCTTGTTCTCCAAGGCAATACTGTCGCGCGGGGATACTTGAACAATGAAAAGAAGACTTCAGATTCTTTTGTCGCACCCCCGAGCTGGATGCCCATCGATGTTCATGGTCTGACTAGTGGTGTGGCCAGATTGATCTATAAGACCGGTGATTTAGTGCGGTACAATTCGGACGGGACCATTGTTTACATATCTCGAAAGGACAGTCAGATAAAGCTCAATGGTCTGCGAATCGAACTGGGAGAGATCGAGCATCACGTGAAGCAGAACGTACCTGGCGAACTCCACACTGCGGTCGAGATGGTCGCCCCAGCAGGCCAGCAATCACTCTTGGCAATGTTTTTCGCTTCATCAAATGACCGGACGCTTTCAGAGCCTGAACATGCAGACAAAGATCCTCTGCTTTTGCAAATGTCCGACAAGGCCATTTCACTCTGCAAGGCCCTCAAAGCCAATCTTGCTGGAGCACTCCCGACCTATATGATCCCGTCCCTGTTCTTCCCTCTCTCCCAGATGCCATGGACTGTTTCAGGAAAGCTTGACCGACCCAGATTGGCTAAGATGGTTCTATCGCTCTCGAAAGAAGATACTGCACCATTCAAACTCGCGAGTGCCACCAATAAGCGAGGGCCGACTACTGATATGGAAAAGAGGCTTCGATCACTGTGGGAATCAGTATTGAATTTAGAACCTGCATCCGCCACTCTCGATGACAGTTTCTTCGTACTCGGTGGGGACAGCGTGCAGGCCATGAGACTCGTTGCTGGAGCTCGGAATGAAAAAATCTCGTTGAGCGTACTTGATATCTTCCGGACGCCAAGTCTTGCCGAGATGGCCGCAGCTTGCAGCCCCTTGGAGGAGGAAGACCAAACTGTGCTCAAGCAATTTGGGTTGCTCACCAATGTTGAATCGCTTGATCAACTGCTGGATGAAATCGTAGCTCAGTGTCGCGTGGAGAAGGACGAGTTGGCGGATGTATATCCCTGCAGTCCTCTTCAAGAGGGTCTCATCACACTGTCTATCAAGCAGCCAGGTGCTTACGTTGCCCACAACGTGTTCCGCTTGCCAGAAGCCCTTGACATTGTACAGTTCAAGGCCTCTTGGGAGAAAGCGGTACAAGACACGGATATATTGAGAACCCGGGTCGTCCACACAGACATGTCAACATTTGTTCAAGTTGTCTTGAAGGAGGAGAGAATTGAGTGGTTCACGGCAGAGAGCACAGAGCATGCAACCAATGCGGCTCTACAGATTCCGGAACATAGTGGTTCTCCGCTCATGAAATTTACAATTGTTGATGAAGGAAATGGGGGAGCACGCTACTTTGTGTGGTCGATCCACCATGCGCTCTATGATGGCTGGAGTATGCCAAGAATGCTACAAAGAGTGGAAGACATTTATTTCGAAGAGTCGCCTATTTCACCGAGAGCTTCCTACTCGCAATTTATCAGATACCTCAGAAGCACAGATAGCCAAGCCTGCGATCGATTCTGGAAGTCCAAATTCGATGATTTGCAGTCTTCACATTTTCCCAAAGTGTCGTCAATGGATGCGGACAAAGCTGCTCAAGCTGAGACTCTCAAATACACTATGCGGTTGCCAGAGTTGCCGAAAGGTACGGGGTTCACATTACCCACCATGATCCGAGCTGGGTGGGCGATTTTGATGTCCTCGCACACTGGAAGCGACGACGTGGTGTTTGGCGAAACGATGACCGGGCGTGATGTTCCTGTTGATGGCATCATTGACATGCTGGGACCTACTCTGACCACTGTACCCACAAGAATCCAGGTGAATAGCTCGATGACCGTCATGGAATACTTGCAGAAAGTCTATCAGATGGCAGCTGATGTCATTCCATACCAGCACGTAGGCCTGCAGCATATTCGCAGGCTCAATGCTGACACAGCGACCGCTTGTGACTTTCAAAATCTGCTCGTGATCCAGACGGCGGAAGCCGGTGGAGATTCTAAGATGTGGGACCCTGTCAATAGTGGAGTTGGTTCCAATTTCTTCACGTATCCCCTCGTAGTGGAGTGCAATGCGGACGCAACAAGTATCCATGTGGATGCGCACTACCATCAAAACGTCATCAGTAAATGGCATGTCGAGAGGTTGGTCCGTCAGCTCGAGTCTATCCTAGGTCAAATCTGTTCCGCCACACCTACCAACAATGCCAAAATGAATGATTTACAAGTGATTAGTGGGGATGATATCGAAACGATTCGATCCTGGAATAGCTACCAGCCAACTGTGGTTGAACAATGCATACACGATCTTTTCATGCAGCAAGCGGTCCTTAAGCCTCAGTCGCGAGCTGTACATGCTTGGGATGGCGACTTTACCTATGCGGAGCTCAGAAACCAGGCGGCGCGATTGTCTAAGCACCTGAGGCGGCTTGGTGTCGCACCCGAAGTCCTCGTACCATTTTGCACGGACAAGTCACGATGGGCTCTTGTAGCGCAGTTGGGGGTACTCATGGCGGGCGGAGGTATCGTCCCTCTTGATCCTGCACATCCTTTGACTCGTCATTCCGAGATCGTACAAGATACAAAGGCCACCATCTTGTTGTGTTCACATGCGTATCGAGATCGTTATGCTTCCATGGTCCCAACGGTGATTTCCATTGATGAGCCATCGCTGTCTCAATTACCAGCTCTCGAAACCAGCACCTCATCCGAACTGCAAGCGAGTTGCAACAATACAGCCTATGTCATTTTCACTTCTGGCTCAACGGGACGTCCCAAAGGAGTAGTTGTTGAGCACGAGGCATTCTGTACGAGCTCAATGGCGTATTGCGAGGCTATGCTAATGAGTCCCAACTCCCGCGTCTTCAACTTCGCTTCAGTCACCTTTGACGTCGGTCTAATGGAAAATTTGTCACCTCTCACCATCGGAGCGTGCGTCTGCATGCCAAATAATGAAGCTAAGATGACGGATACCGCCGCTGCCATTGACGGTCTTGGCGCCACTTGGGCCTTCTTAACTCCATCTGTCGCTAACCTCATTGACCCAGCTCGCGTTCCGTCTTTGAAAATCCTTGTGTGCGGAGGTGAGGCAATGTCAAAGGAGAACATCATCAAATGGGCAGATTGTGTAACGCTTGTCAATGGGTACGGCCCGACAGAGGCTGCTGTAATTTGCGTGGCCAACGGACATGTATCGAGAGACAAAGATCCGTCCAACATTGGTTATGCTCATAGCAACGGGTACGCGTGGATCACAGAACCTGGTAATCATGACCGACTTTCGCCCTTGGGATGCAGTGGGGAACTTCTAATGGAAGGCCCACTTCTTGCTCGTGAATACCTTCATGACAAAACGAAGACCGACGCAGCGTTCATCAAAGACCCAGTATGGGCACGACAATTTGTTACTGATTCAGCTCCTACCCGCCGCTTCTATAAGACGGGAGATTTGGTAAGATACAACGCGGACGGGAGCATTGGCTTTATCGGAAGGAAGGACAATCAAATCAAACTGCATGGACAGCGAATAGAGCTCGGAGAAATTGAACACAACATCGAACTTCATACGAAGGTTCAACATGCTGTAGCTCTACTGCCTAAGGCCGGATTGTGCAAAAAACGTCTTGTGGCTGTACTGTCGTTGTCCGATCTATGCGTTGGATCAACGGCGTCAAAAGCCGACAAATGCGATCTCGTTTCAGGCGAAGATCGCATGAAAACAGCACAAGCTCAACT
The DNA here is from genome assembly GCA_013423325.1 of Usnea hakonensis. Lineage (NCBI taxonomy): Eukaryota > Fungi > Ascomycota > Lecanoromycetes > Lecanorales > Parmeliaceae > Usnea > Usnea hakonensis. Next base: position 34,676 of record BLJB01000275.1, on the reverse strand, counting down.
GAAAGATCTCCGCGTATTCTTGTCTGATCTGATACCCACTTATATGATGCCCGCTGTATGGGTGCCTATCGAGGCAGTACCGTTCATGGTCTCTGGCAAGCTCGATAGGAAAAAAGTAGAGCGATGGGTTGAGGACCTTGATCAAGCGGCGTATAGACAAGTCACTAGTCAGGAAGACAAGACATACGATGCAGCGCCTATTACAGAGACCGTGCAGCAATTGAGGGAGGTCTGGGCTTCTGTCTTCAACTTTCCCATTGACAAAATCGACCCGAGCCAGTCTTTCATGGGCCAGGGCGGTGATTCTTTGATCTCCATGACTATTATCGCTCGTTGCCGTAAGATTGGTATCATTCTTTCGCTGCAAGAGGTTCTGCAGAGCAAGTCCCTGTTTCAGCTCGCAAGTCTCGTGGATTCGAGAGGCCAAGCCTCGAAAACAATCAAAGCTACATTACACGAAGAGAAAGCGGACCACATGTTCGACCTCTCGCCTGTGCAGAAGATGTACTTTCAGCTGGCAGGACCGTCTTGCGATCACACGCGCGATGGCCGCTTCAATCAAAGTCAGCTGCTGCGCATCAAGCGCAAGACCGAATCTCAGACTGTGCAGAAAGCCGTCGAGATTATCGTTCAGCAGCATTCTATGTTCAGAGCTCGGTTTTCGAAAAATCAGACGGGCGCCTGGCAACAATCTATCAGCCCGCTTGCCACAGGCTCTTACCGCTTTCGTGAACATCATGTCGGAAGCGTGAGCCAGATTTTGCCATTGCTTGCCGGGAGTCAGACAAGCTTAGACATAGAGCAAGGGCCCCTTTTTGCTGTTGAGCTCCTCAATACGGAAAAAGATGGACAAATTCTGTCTCTGATTGCACATCATTTGATCATCGACGTGGTCTCTTGGAACACCATCCTCCCCCAATTGGAGGACCTACTCAGCTTCAACGTCGAAACCATAGAAAAACCCTTGTCATTCCAGGTCTGGTGCGGTATGCAGAATGATCACGCCAGTCAGAGAGATACCTCCCAGATTAAAAATATTCTGCCCTTCAACATCAAGAGAGCCGATATGGCCTTTTGGGGCATTTCAGATCGCGCCAACACGTATGCAGACGTCAAGCATGAGTCGTTCCTACTTGACAGGTCAACGTCTCAGCTAGCTCTTGGAAGATCAAATCATGCTCTTCGAACACAGCCAGTAGAGATATTCCAGGCAGCGTTGATTCATTCATTCAGAAATGTTTTTCCCCAGCGTTCTGCTCCAACGATCTTCAACGAAAGTCACGGTCGCGATGGTTGGGACACTTCCGTAGATATCACAGGGACTACGGGCTGGTTCACGACTATTTACCCTCTCAATGTTTCCGCTGAGAGCGAGACTCCAAGTGCCTTTGAAGTGCTGAAACGGGTTAAAGACCTTCGCCGCTCAATTCCAGCAAACGGAAGGGAATACTTTGCTCATCGCTATCTGACTGCAGATGGACGTTGGCGTTATGGTGACCATATGCCAATGGAAATCCTTCTTAACTACACCGGTCAATCACATCAAGATGAGCAGAGTGACTCTCTGTTTCTTCCTTTTGATATTCCTAAAAGCGAGGATGACGAAAGACGTACAGCAGACGTTGGGCCTAAGGCGACAAGAATGGCTTTGTTCGAAATCTCAGTCGCAGCGACTAATGATCAGATCGGATTTTCTTTCATGTACAACAAGAACATGCGGCATCAGGACGAGATTCAGAGGTGGGTGATGAGCTGCCGAGACACCCTGAAGAGTCTCGCGGAGCATTTGGTCAAGTCCAAACCAGAGCCAACATTGAGCGACTATCCATTATTGCCTACCACCTACAAAGGACTTCAAAAGCACGCCACCGAAACGTTCCAGGAGGTCGGAATTTCAAGTCTAGATGAGGTAGAAGACATGTATGTCACTGCACCTACGCAAGACGGATTGCTTCTTTCACAAATTAGAAATCCAGGCCAGTATGTCAATTATGTCATCTCGGAGGTCCAGCTAGCCCAAGGAAACTCGCGGATCGATCCGCAGCGGCTCGCAAAAGCGTGGCAGAAGGTCGTTGATCGCCATCAATCTCTCAGGACAGCCTTCGTCTACAGTGTCTGCAAGGGTCACGCGTTCGACCAAATTGCGCTCAAGCACGCAAGTGGAGGCGCCAAAATTGTCAATTGCGAGGATTCGCAATTCGAACGGGAGTTGGCCAAGGTCTCTTTGAAGGAAGTAAATAGCGTGAGGCGACCGATGCTCCCGCATCAACTCACGATTTGCACGACGACGTCTGGTCGGTGTTATACGAAGCTTGAACTGAATCACGCAGTCATCGATGGAGGATCCGGAGCTTTGATAACGCGAGATTTGGGATTGGCTTACCAGGGTATTCTGCCAGGAGATCCCAAACCATTGTACTCTGATTATGTCAGGTACATCAGCAGCCTTGGTGAGGGTGCTGGGGCTACCTTCTGGAAGACTTACCTGCATGCAATTAAGCGCTGCCATCTGCCACTTTTGAACGCTATGCCAGGAGGACCAAAACGCTTGAACGCAATCTATCTCCGTTTCGATCGATTTCCGGAACTTCAAACTTTCTGTAGAGCCAACTCTTTCACCCTCTCCAATGTTATGCTTGCCGCTTGGGGTCTCGTCCTAAGACAATATACTTCCACACAAGACGTCTGTTTCGGCAACCTCACGGCTGGTAGAGATGCACCAGTCGACGGTATACAAGACTCTGTGGGTGCCTTCATCAACATGCTGGTGTGCCGTGTCAACTTTTCCCAGCCAAGCACTTTGAAGGCCATCATCCGCAGCGTCCAAAGCGATTACCTTGAGAGTTTGCCGCATCAACACTGCTCGCTGGCAAAACTTCAGCATGAACTTGGGTTCTCTGGGGAACCATTATTCAATACGGCTGTCTCGATCCAGAACCAGATCTCCACGCGAGATGCGGAGAAAGAGGGGGATGCGATTGAGATAGAACCCATCAGTGACTATGACCCTACAGAAGTGAGTGGTGAAATGTTTCATTTATAGGACTGAACATTAGCTGATTTTGACCCCTTAGTACGCTGTTACGGTCAACATACGTAGCGCTCCTGGGGACGAAGGTGCCCGCATTAAGCACTGGACGACTCACGTCTCTGTCGAGGAGGGTGAGAAATTGACCAGAACCTACGCTCATGTCCTCGGTGCAATTTTGGATCATTCCGATCAGACCATTTCGCAAATGGAGAGTGCGACAAACGAATCACCAGACCAAATCGCCTCGAAACCGTCCAAGCCAGCTGACAAAGTAAAATTTCAGGACAATGTCCAAATACCAGTAGATAAGACACGAGTAGAAAGAATAAAGGCTAACCAAGGCTCAACATTGGGCAAGGACCTTTCCAATCGACCAGCACTTCCACGACAGAGGACTCGCGAAATCATCAAGGCTACCATCGCTGAGACCATCGAGGAAATGCCGACTCGACCAAACATGCCACGCCAAAGAACTCGTGATATAATCAAGGCAGCTGTAGGTGAAACTATGGACCAATTGAAAACCAGCGGGGCTTTGGTTCGACGCATTTCTGGTTCCAAGGTAACCCTTACAGACAATGTGAGCCGACAACTGCACAATCGGAACAAGTCAAATGGAATGAACACAGATCTGCAAGAAGTTCCGACCCCCAATGAGTCTGTAGAGAAATTAAGCAGCTCACGTTACGAGACGGAGACTCCTGAAGAGATTGGTAACCTCCTTCGGTCGTTGTGGAGTCCGCTTTTGGAGATCGTGGAAGAAAACATTCGTCCAGACAGTTCATTCTTTGGACTTGGTGGTGACTCGATCCTAGCCATGGAGCTGGCACGTGGAGCTCGTGAACACGAATTGACGCTGACAGTAGCGGACATCTTTGGCTCCCCCATGTTCTCCGACATGGCTCGCATCCTTGCCAGCTCTGCGAATCGGAAGAAAGAGCATATCAATAGCGCGCAGAAAGCCCACCTCACAAAGATTCAACAGGAATCAGTCAAAACGGAGCAGGAAGACAGTCGCTTTGCCCTCGTAGATTCGACGAATGCCGATGCTTTCATCCAAGACTACATATGCCCCAAGATCGGGGTCTTCCGCGGTGGTATTGTCGATGCCTTCCCAGTCACCGACTTCCAAGCTCTCGCAGTTGCAGGAACCCTCGTGGAGTCTCGCTGGATGCTGAATTATTTCACCTTTGACGGGTCGGGATTCCTAGACCTTGAACGCCTCAGAAAAAGCATGTCCAAGCTCGTGAGGCAGTTTGACATCCTACGCACGGTCTTCATACCTTGCGGTAACCGCTTTTTCCAAGTTCAGCTTCGACATGTGCGACCCCAAGTCCTTGTCTACGAGACCAATCAGGACTTTGGTGAATACACTCGGCATCTACGAGATCATAGTCCAGAAGCATCACCGAAGCTCGGTGAACCGTATGTTCAGTTGATCGTCCTTAGGAGAGCCGGTAGTCATGCTCATCGCATCATACTGCGAATGTCGCATGCGCAGTATGATGGTGTGTGCCTCCCCAGGATCATGGAGGCATTCCAAGCAGGCTATGAGGGAAGACCTCTACCGCCTGCTCCTGCTCCGTTCTCCAATTACGTCCTTGAGGGTTCTGCAAATGCAAGTACAGGGCATTATGATTATTGGAGGGCACTTCTTCAAGGTTCGTCGATGACGAGCGTCGTCTATCGAGAACAGCCAAAGTACGGCGCATCAGACTTGAAGTCCAAGACACTGAAACGGAATATCAAGCTACCGGCTCTTACGACAAGAAACATCACCACGGCAACAATTCTCAAGGCGGCCTGGACCTCAGCGCTGGCTCAGCTCTCGGGCAATTCAGACATTGTCTTCGGCAATCTCATTAGTGGCCGCAATGTCGCGGTGGAAGGTGTCGAGAGCATGGTTGGGCCGTGCCTGAACATTATCCCCGTGAGAATTACCCTGAATCCCAGCTGGACGGCCTTGGACCTCCTACGCCGCGTCCAAAACCAGCAAGTCGCATCCATGCCCTTTGAATCCCTGGGTTTCAGAGAAATCGTCCAGAATTGCACCAATTGGCCCGAATGGACCTATTTCCCCACCATGGTCCAACATCAAAACCTCACCCAAGACTCATCAACCCTCACCCTCGACCGTACCAAATACAAAGTCGGCTGCCTAGGTGCCCAAGACACCCTCGCCGACATCACCGTCGTGTCAACTCCAAAAGGCGACGATATTGTAGAAGTCTGCATGGGCTTCATCGACGACGGCTCCATCGTGCCCAAGTTTGTCGAAACAGCCCTCGACCTTCTCTGCTCGCTCGCGCAAAATTTTGCAGAACACCCGAACCATCGTCTCCCCTGGGCCCTCGCCTCTCTGAGCTCTCCCATTCCCTCCTCCCCAACCACCACCACCACCACCAACAACAACGCCGCCAATTCAACAATTAAACCGCTAACGCACCAGCACTCCGATGTCCTGAAGGCAGAAAGTCCGCAACTGGAACCGATGTTGCGAGGGTTGAAGAAACGAGACGTCTCCGATCTAGCAGACTTGCTCACGCGCGCGTGGAGAATGGTCCTCCCGTCCGTATCGACGTTGTCATCTTCATCATTGGCCGCGGCGGCCGCCGCCGGGGGAGCATTGAATCTCTATTCCTCATTCTATGAACTCGGTGGCGATCTCATCGGCTTGGCTTCCCTAACGGCGTTCCTAGAAGGCGAAGGCTTTGAGGTCAGATTGGAGGATTTGATTCGGAGACCTACGTTGGGCGAACAGGTGGCGTTCCTTTCGTCGAGGAGGGAAGATTTTAATGGGGGGAGAGGGGAGGAGGAGGAGTCGGTGAGGGGAGAGGGGCAGGGTAGGGGGCAAGGGCAGGGGAACGGGGATGGGGATAGGAGGGTTTCGTTGCAGAAGAGGGCGGGGAGGAGTATGTTGAATAGGAGTTTGAGGTTGGCGAGGAGGGTGGGGGCTGGGAGGGCGCGGAATGTATAAATTCGTTTCTGCTTTTTTGGAAGGCATCGTGTTTGGCGTCTTATGTTAAGTAAAATTTATCCTTGGTATCGAAATTGATTAGATGTGCATATAATTTCAAGCAGAGTTGGAGTTTTCCAATCGTTCAGACCACTTCCCTGTAGCTTTTTCCACTTTCTCGGTGGCTTGGGGTTGCTCTAATCATTGATTCCTCCACAAGGACACGCACCAGTCCTACAAGATTCATCATCGGAATTGCAATTATCCTGGAACCCAAAGTCTGAACGCGTGTCCCTGTACGTGTGAATATCCCTCATTTATAAGTCACCATATTAAATGTAGATCCTCTTTTCTTCGCTCCCATCAAGCATCGCTGAGAAAAATAAAAGCATTAATACACCCCTCTTGACAATACAGTCTTCAAAAGCCGCCCCTCAATCATCTACTCGCATCTCCACATCTTCACTAAAGCCGTACGTGAAGTCCTAGCTACTATCTACTAAACTAAGGCCTCGTTCTAGCATGAAAACAGTCCTTTTCCGCGTCCAGGGCTAGGACGACATCAAGTAGTTTTCGAAGGTACAATGATCTCCGATCTGCCTCCTCTCACGGACCTTTTTTAAAACCACCTACTTACTTCGAGAGGTTCTTACAGGGATCTAAGCCCATTGTCTCCTCTTTCTGTTCGAATATGTGGACTGCTAGGATTCGCCCCGTTGAGCGGCTTACGAGTGCTTATGGCACGTTCTCAAACGACTTGATTGACGACTCTTTGTTGGGGTTGGAAGCAGGGAAAATGGTGGGTTATGGTGATTGGTGGTGGAATATTCGAAATTGTGTGTGCACGATGATGTTGGATGAAAGGAGTGGTTATTACTTTTATACGTCGCCATCATCACCCGTTAAGAGCGTGGCAAGTATCCCATGTACGAGAAGATGTTAAGATGTAATTGTACCAGAATGCAGAATGAACAATGCCGCCCTGCGTTGAAGATGAGGCTGATGACTAATGAGCTCAGCCTCATCCATGGAATTCCATTATATCCATGGCTCTCATGATTCCATGGCTGTCATGCAATATATATTCTTACGGGACTGCACCAAAAGTCCAGCCATAAAGCCCTAACCCTATCTTCGGAAGACGGCCCCAGTTTTGGGTGTGGAGCATTATCCGAAGAGTTGCAGGACTTTTGGTGCAGTGTGCTTAAACGATGCTGATTCGTTGAATGCGCGAAGGCTGCTTACGTAATGAAATTTTTACTTTTCTGTCTCCTTCTCGACGGCCGAGGGCCGCTCCAGCTTTCTTGTCCCATAAGTCGGCAGTCTATGTGTCAGCCTCCTAAGTCAGAGTTTTGCATAAGCTCGCTCCTCTCTAGAAATCTAAGCGTTTTGCATTGGAGCTCATTGCTCATAGACTCTTCACTGGCGCCTTATCTCGCCATTTGGGGCTTGGCTTGACTTTTTTGTATCTATTGCTCCTTGCCGCATTCATCCACAGTACCACCTAGCTTCTCTGGCACATTGGCCATGTCGCCAAGCATAGCTATGCTTCAAGATTCCGCACCCCTTTCTCAGGAAATTGTGCTGTACAAATCGGTTCTTAGCGATCTTTCGATGTCAGCTCTAGGTTCAGAGAAACTTCGGGCATCCCCGTTGGGGCCAGAAACGAAGTTTGACAAGTCCATAGCAATCTCGGATTTTTCTCTGTTGTTGAGTAAGCTCAAGGCCCCCGGCCCTGGCGATTTGCTCCCTGGGCCAACATTGCCCCTCGGTCAGGGGCGCCAATTTGTGGTAGTGAAGCAGGAAGTCAATGGATTGACCGACTCGTATAAATTTGACGCAGCTCTCAATGACAGTGTGGAAACTGCTGCCGTCAAAATACCAAAGTCTATTCTTGATGGACAAACAAAGCTAGATCTCTCAAGCCCCGAAGTGCGCCGGCATGTCTGCAACATGATAATTGAAATCAAAGCACTCTGTCACCCAAGCCTACGTAGCCATCGGAACGTTGTTGACCTCCTCGGATGGGGTACGAGTGCTGAGACCTGGCGTGCAGTTCCTTTCCTGGTCTTGGAACTGGCGAATAACACACTAGCTGGCTTTCTTCAAGAGTCAAGATCAATTCCCCTTGAGCTCAGACATCACATTTCCCTTGACATCGGCGGCGGACTGGATGCTGTTCACGACGCAGAGCTCATTCACGGAGATCTAAAACCTACGAACGTGTTAATGTTCTTCAAATCTGGGTGGTGGGTGGCTAAGCTTACTGACTTCGGGGGTGGTGCCGACATAAGTCAAAATAGTAATTTTGAAGGTCGAGGAACCATTAATTGGAGAGCTCCCGAGCTTTGGGGGTTTAGCGAGCAAGAAAAACATATTGACCCATCTCTTTCATACAAAATCGATAGTTATTCGTATGGGTTGATGCTTTGGAGCTTGTTCCTCAAGAACGATGGCTTCGCTCCATGCGAAGAAACCTTCAACGCGAAGATGGTTGCGCTCTCAGATCTAGAGAGTTGTCCTGTACCTTTGCCTACGTCTCTGCACTTGGCACTCAGATCTTCATTCTGTGCGTTACTGGAGAACTGTTCAGATATAAGAGCCGGAGAAGTGGGGCAACTGCTGAACGATGGTAGCCGGGTCTACGCTGAGTGGTAACTTTATACCATACTTCCTCGTCGAAATAATGGTTGACAAGTAGATTGTAGGGCAAATTTACAAACTCCTAGGAGCGGCACTCATTCTCCCGTCAGCTTGCCCAAAGATGAAAATCAGAAGTCCGGATTTCAGTACGAGTGGGAGATTCCAGAGATCAGCATGCACTACGCCAATGCGGTCCGATCAGCGTTCTCAAGAAACGAGCCTCTTAGCCCAAAAATAATAGAATCTCTTTTCATGAAGTATACGGGTCCAGAGAGTCGCTTTCGCCAAGATAACGGCTCTACCAGGGATGTTTTACTCGATCTTCTCCATGCTGGAGCCCGGAAAGGCAGCCAGCCTCTACGAGCCCTGATTTATGTAGTCCATGAGCACTTCCAATAGTTACCTGCGCCTGATGTAAATGAATCAAAATCTCGCTGGATGTCTGAGGCTGTAGCTGAAGGAGCCTTTTTTCTTCGAAATGAGCTCCAGCGCTTGGATAGTAGACTATTGGAGACATCTGTCCAACAGTTCCACAGTCGCGGGGGGTATAGTCATTTCTACGCAGCAATGAACAGAGGAGCTACATCAGAACTCTTTGAGCGCATTTCTCTTGAGAGCGCGGGAAGTCTCAATAGAAAGGAGTCCCTAAACTCACGAGGTGATAAGCTTGTGCACATACTATCATCTTTTACCAATTCAGATGTACTCGAAAAGATTCTCGGAGTAACTGGCCCGCAAGAGATCAACATCGTTAATGACTGTGGGGAGACAGCTTTGTATCGTGCGTGTATGGCAGGGCAGACGTCGAACATCTTGTTGCTACTTTCAAAGGGTGCCGATCCTTCGATAGCCCCTTCACCATGTGGCCCAACATGCTTGCATTGGCTGTTTCAGTTTAGTGCTCGAGAAGTTGACACAATCGCGAAAGAGCTTATTCAACACGGGGCTCAGATCAACTCAATTTCCAAGCAGAAGATCCCAATGTTCCATTACCCTTTCACCATGCCTATCGGAACTCCACTCCATTGGGCGGTCGATATGTCGGCAGTGGAAGCCACACACTCTCTTCTTCGCCATGGTACGCTTACGACGAGAATGTTCGGCATCTTGACATGTCACTTCCTCCAGACTGGGTTCGTTATTCGGTCGCCAAGAATACTACTCTTGGTTATAGTGCAATTGATGTCGCAGTAAAGAATCGAGATCACGAGATCTTGGGTATTCTTCTTTCAAGTCGCTCCAGTATTGACCCAAATGATTCAGATGAAGAAGGATATAGCGCCATACATCGCTTGGACGCGGGCGAATGGCGACATACAATGCATGGGACCGCTATATGGTGTCCCTTATTTCAAGGGCCTACAGCAACCCGGACAGCCTCGTTGAGAAAAACTGTGACAGTTCTTCTCCAACATGGCTTTGAGCTCGATAAGTTGACGAGCCCCCGACAGTCAACAGCAAGTGGACTCGGCTACTCCGGTCAAACCGCACTCATGATTGCTGTGACGACAGGCCACACTGAAACCATCAAATGTCTCCTTAATGCTGGAGCCGATGTCAATCTCGGGAACATGGAAGGGGAGACCGCTCTGTCATCGTTCACAGACCATTATCTATTTGATAGAGCGCAGGAGTCCGAGGTTGTGTCGCTGTTGCTGGGCGCAAATGCGAATATTCACGCACGCGATAGTCGGCAAGAAACACCGTTCTTGAGAGCAGCATCTATACGCCTGCTTGAGGTAGCCACAGCGTTGATAAACCATGGTGCTGATTTGAAAGATCGTATGTTCCGCCGACGTGGAATGACAGCTTTCGCCTTTCTGGCAAGGTGTCCCTTGCAGCAAGTTCCAGAGCACGATATATGGTTCATGTCACAGCTGCAAGTGCATGTACTGCCGCGCTTGGTACAACCCGAAGGCCTGACCATACGTAATGAATTGTTGGAGAAAGCAGATCTTGATGGGGGAACACTCCTTCATTACACTGCAATGGAAGGCCTTGTCGGAAGCTGCGCAACTCTGATTGAAGCTAAAGTCAGCGTTAATGGTCTTCGTCAAAGTAAAAAATTGAGACGGGGAGGAACAGTCATCAGCTATCGCACCCCATTGGATGAGTCGCTCAAAAGTCGCAAATATCGCTGGATCAGCCCCCAAGACCAGATTCCTGAGCAAGGTATGCTCTTTCTCTCGAAGACAAATATTAGTACACTGTCGTATTTCTTAAAAGAGAATTGTGCTAACAGAGGGTCGTAGAATACGAAAAGAGAATGACGGTTTACAGCGACATCGCAAAGCTTCTCAGAGATGCGGGGGGTTTGCAATCGAAAGCTCTAATTAGAAAGGAATTTATCGCACCAGGAGACAAGAAATGAATGGGTTGAAAGAACGCAAGAATGGACCGACGAAATGGTGTAGGGATTTTTTTCCGGGGGCGTGGCAGATTGTGGGTGACAAAAGGCTGGAATATAGCGGAACTGGATGGGTCCTGTACGAACAGTACCACATCTCTACCCACTACGCGTCTCAAAAAGTCGCCACAGTACAATTGGAGGTAAGTAATTTCGTATACCGCATACCGCATTATTTCTTTACTCGGTAGTTTCTAGCACAGGTATGAATCATGATTCGAAACACTATGGTTCCATGCATGGGTGGAATGTTGTTCAGGCATGACCATGGCGAGAGGCAGTGTACTTTGAAGAGTGCGTTCATACTGCTTCTAGCACCGCAATTGCTCTTCAGTCGATTAATCTCTTTCAGAACCATTGCGTCTTATCTCGCCTGCCCAATTTCCCCTGTACATAGATATTTGTATCAATAGCTACATTTTCACTTTGGGTCTACATCGAATAGATATAGGGGTTTTCCAAGCGCTGGGGCTTTAGGCCTGAATATACTTCTTTAGGTCACTTTTTGGCCTACCCCTAGCGATGAGTAGCCTAAACACTGCTACAGCTCCCCTTCGTGTGCGTTGGACCGTGTGTATAGTCCGTAATGTGGCGAATGAAGCTTTAAAGAAAAATCATGTATATGCTGACGTTCTTGCTACTCGACTCTTCTATCTAGTGTCCTTCGTGATTCACTTTAAGGGGACAGTCGAGCACTGATCGTTCTCTATTAATCCATCATTTGCATTTCGTCAATGAAGATAACATCAAGTCCCCTTGACACCATTCCCAGAGATGAAAACGACCAGTACCGTCGCGTACCTGTGATATCATACAAGAAAGCCGTTAGCGAACCAAGGAGGGCGCCTCGACGCAAGGAATGGAGAAGCGGAAAAACGCGAGAAGAGCAAATTGGGGTTCAAATACTTACGTAGCGCCGAAGACAAAGACCTCTACAGTCTTGGCGTTGGTGAAGCTCGACACTGCGATGATGAGGAACGCCGAAGCAATGACGATAACAGCCATTCGAAGTACAATACTGACGAGCGCGTTCAGAATGACAATAGGTACCAAAAGGAGAATGACGACAATGGAGGCGATAAAGGCTCGAGTTAGCCTTTGGAGGACCGAGGTGGAGAAGAGGGAGATGTTTGGATCGCGGGAAACGTCGCATTGAGGCTGCATGAGTATGATAAGTGATCAGTAATGATTTGCAGTGGATGCTGTAAGACTAGGCTAAAGTGACTTGAGGGCCACTGACCTTCCTGAATAATTGATACCATGTGCGCATGACTCCTTCGAGTAGCGGTATGAGGCGAGCTGAGGCAGCGTCTTGTGGTGAGAGGATGGTCATCAAGTCTTTGGGCTGAAGAAGGTAGGCGGTTTCATCTTGAGCCAGGCTGGATGTGTTCTCGATCCAGTTCTGAATATTTGTAATGTCCGTCCCCCGGGGATCATCGAATGCCAGAACCCTGCGGCTTCTGTCTAACATGGCATCTGCATTTATCGAAGAGAAAAAGAGCATCAAATTCAGAACTTCGAATTTCTTTGGCATGTGTGAAAGAAACATACCGTAGCTGGCAAGGGCGACCTCTATCTTCCCGAGAATGTCCTTTCTTTCCGGGTTTGCATCACGCCGTCTATTACCCAAGAACAGCTCTCGATTCTCCTCGTGGTCTATATGGTCTAGCTGGCTTTCAAGTAGCGATAACTCATCTTGCTTCAGGAGGAGCAGTCGTGCACGTATCCGGAGGAAGCGCCGGCAGACGTGGAAGGAAGGGTGCGATGCAATGAGAGCTGAGAATTGAGGATACCCCGGTCTGAAGTCTTCGACTGCCACCGCCAACCAAATGAGCCAGCGAGATAAAATGGTCTGCTCCATGACTGTTCGAGAGACGTACTTTGAGGCACATGCCTACCTGGTGCTGGGTTCTCTACAGAGCGTTCGCTGATGTCGTTGAAGTGCCATCTGCTCTTCAGTCGAAGCCATACTGTGGAGATTGAACGATGTTGGCGGCAGTGGTCCTCCGTGGAAATGCCTTTCGAAGGTGAGACCATGACGATGGATGCTGAAGGAAGCCTCTCACCGTTCGGCTCATCATGCTGCTCGATTTGCACATTCTCTGACGAGTTTGTAAACTCTTGCAGCACCATCATAAGGGAACCTCGGGGCAAATAGTTCAAGGTCAGAAGCCTATGCTTATGAAGACTTGAAGACTTGAAGACAAGCCGTGAGATTATGTTCTGAAATCTGAACCCAATCAATGTGGTTCTGGTTCATCGGGAAGTAATACAGAGGTTGCGCCTTGCCATCGTCCATCTTTGCTTGGTAATCATTCATAGCTCGAACTGAATGTGGTCACATCTACCATAGTAGGATTCCAAGATCTTTCAAGCGTAAGCCCTCCATTCCTTTTTTCTGCATTAGCCTCTCGCCTCACTTTTCAGTGTCCCCGCAATGCGCTAACCGGGCATCGTCCGTTTAGACCTGATAGGTCTCTGCAAAATCGGCTACGCCCGGTTGACGTGGCATATGCGGGAGTAGCGCCCCGCATTCATCAGTAGAGGACTTATAGGTTGTGGCAGTACGCAGCGCCTTCCAGATCAGCCTCGTCGGGGATATACGCATGGCGTTGAATATAAAACCTGCGCAATCTCATAGTTCAAAAACTCTCGCTACGGAAAAGACAAACGCGAGTTTCTCTTGAGTGCAATAGGCCGTTAAAGTATTATTGACTTGAGGTGAACTCTAAAGGCTAGTAAGCTATTATTATGTGACTTTAGGCGGCCTAAGCCTTACTTCTTGTCCTGCCACTTACTATGACCTAGGAGCAGTATGGAAAACAAAAACCCTCAATTCTATCCTCCGGAGGAGACTGGCGATCGTCCCCGTATTAAAGCTAGTGGGTCGGTAAGTTTCGTCTATAGTCTAAATGTGAAAAGACTATGGAGCTGATGATGCTATTAAGATAAATAAATATAAACCAGGCGCAAGTGTCTACTTGAGTGAGCCCGGAAGTCGAAGCCTTGTAGGCCCGTACTTGGTTTCAAGCGTGCCCACTACGGGCAAATACGTCTTATGCCTGGAAAACGGTGTTAAGGTGAAAGATGGAAAGGAGTTTGAGGAGAAAGACTTGTCTGGGGCCTAATAGCAGACTTAGATGACTGGGTCGTGGTGTGGAATCTCTACAGTGCGAGTCGAATGTAGCGCTGTATCTGTTAGTCTAGTCTTGTGCCAGGCTCGATTTCCTTCAAGATCAGATCTTTAAATGCCTTGGCGAGTTTGGTCCTAATAGGATTATCGAGTTTCACCCCAAATTCTATATTCAAGTATCTGCTTGTAGCCCTTTCATAGGCTGCTCCCATATAATGGCCTAGTCGCTTGCGCGCGTTCAGCTTGATGTGTTTCTGTATCTCCCGTGGGGACAAATCTATCCTCAATTTCGTATCAAAACAATTACTAATCAAGTTCCATACGCCGACCTTAAATATGAAAATTCTAAAAGAGTACATATCGTACTGCTTGGTGTGGTACTTGCTGGGTGCTCCTTGGCGATCTGGGTGGCGATATATGTTCTGCTTAAAGTCCTCGACACAAACGCTAAGGGATATCCCGTCACTAGGTCTAGAGAACTCAAAGCCATATAAGTAGGGGTTGGAGTAGTTGAACCTAGTAGAGTCTGTTGGTTTAAAGAAATAGATGTTGTGACTTGAAATTCCTTGATACACCCAATTTGCGGAGATGTGCCATTTCTGTAGTGCCTGTCCAACATTCTTCACTATTAAAAAACGTTGTCCTAATGTAGGTCTTTCGCTGGATGTAGGCATTTGAATAAGCTCCCGCAAGGACTTGAAGCTATTATAGCCTGCCGGGTACTTAAATACCAGGCCAAGCCTTATCTTTTGTTCTTCGTGGAACCAACGAGTACACTGTAAAGTGTGAAACTCGGGAGGACTACGTGTTTGGAGAAGATCAGCCAGGGTTTGAACCTGCCGTTCAAACCTCTTTGTACCCTTAGCTGAGATGCCTTGCTTATCGTAGGTTTTGTATTCGATAAGTATAGTACTAAGATCCTGAACTTCCTCTTTCAGAAGGCTTCGAAATGTCCTCGGTTCAGTCGGCGGTGCTTTGATGAGGTTTTCGGCCTTTATCAGATTTTCCGAGTCGGAAGGAAAACGAGCCTTTAATCGCCGATATAATAAGGGTACAAAACCCAGATCCTTTATGGCTGTATCTTTGATGGCCTCGAGTAGTGATTCTCTCTTTCTATAGAGATCGGGTAAAGCTATAATACTTCGTTGCACAATTCCTTGTAATGACGTTAGACTATGTTCCAAGTTCGATAGAGCGGTTAGAGGGACGCGTAGCGTATTATCCACGAGGCCTAATCCTGTTTCCTGACCTTGAGTTTCTCCGTCATCGAAGTGACTTCGGGACCTTAGCTGGGTAGCGAGGGTTGCGAGGAGAGACCCAAAATTGTCCCAAGCATCCAATATCTTATGCTTTGCGGGGAGTAATAGTTGATCAAATTTGGGTCCTGATGTCCTTGCCCTTCCCTCATCATGGATAAAGTGGCTAACGCTGTTGGTAGACTGTACGAGGTTTTTAATGGTCATCCTGGACACCTTCCGAGTTGGGCAGGTCTTGAACCACCTAATGAGATCAGAGATGAGAGTTTCTGACAGTATATCACGGAGAGATACTTTAAGCGTCAGCCAGGCTGCCTCTCTTTTCGCATCTGATGCGCTGACGGGATTAGCGTCGAATGGCTCAAGACAGACTGTCGATCTTCCAGCTCCTAGCCCCGAGAAATGCACTGGAGTTTCACTGTATTCACTGTCGCGGTACGCGAGGATATTGGAAGTATCAGAGATCTTGGCGGAACCGGTGTTAGCCAACGATGCTCTGAGCGCCTTGATCAAATGTGAGGTAAACGAGTAAGGACCGGGGGGTCTCGTTTTGACGCCCATGGCACAAGCTGCTACAAGCTCCAGGTTTATAGGAATGGTACGATTTTGATTAGCTCTTGCAGCTTGAGCTGTATAGTAACAATCGAGTAAGAGAAGTATCTCGGCTTTCACGTGTCCAAGCTTGGGTTGAATGATAGACTAGTCAAGCGTTGGACCACCCTGTGAATGACTGTGATAAAGAACGAGTCAGCACAAGGGGCTGATCTTTGCGGCAATAATTTACGCTGCCCACACAGCCAGCTTCTTTTGTTTAGTCTTATCGTCAGCGTCGCTATGGCCCCCATAGTGTAAAATCACTAGGCTATCGGGGCCTCCATGATTGTCTAAGACTGAATTGATTTTTTTATCCAGCTCGATGTGGCTATTACGAGAGGGTATCTCATAGTACTCGACGTCATAATGAAAAAGGGTTGTAAATAATTCCCCAATCTTATAGGCTTCCTTTTTGAAACCTGGATGGTTACTATCTTGCTAATAGAGTACAAGTACGGAGACCGACTTGTATTTATTGCGAATTTTCCAGTCTTCAAGTTGCAAAGCTGAGTTCAGCTTTCCTCTCAACGCTTCGGTCTCCATCAGCCTTGCCTGTTCTACTATCAGTGTTCCCGACGGTTGTACCATGAACCAGCTAACTAATAGTCGTACCAGTACAATTTGGTAGTTAGTTAGTTGGTTTCTACTATATATAAGTAGTTGGTATACTGGTTCATAGTGGTGGTGTACTGGTTCAACTGTTGGTACGGATCAATGATAATCCGTCCCGGCTTAGCATAGGTCTATTGTCTTAATCCCTCAGCCCTGCCAAGCCCTCTAAACCCCTTCGGGTTAATAGGTACTGTTAACCGTTTCGGGTTACCTAAAGTCATAATTTCGACTAGGTATTTGCAAGATCTACACGATATCATTAGCACCATAGAGGAGTGTTAGGGTATAATCCACTCGGTCAGAGGCCCAAAAATGGCGCGGGGTATTACGCTTCTGACAGGGAGGGAGATATAAAGGCAACAGACTTTTTGGCCTAATACAGCGATTTTTTGGCCTAAACCAACAGTTAAACCGTTTAACTACTGGTTCAACGGTTTATATTTTTCAACCAACTACGAACCGTGTATATAGCCTGGTTTGTACCAGTTCAGGCTTTTTGTACCAACGGTTCAACCGTCGGGAACACTGTCTACTATTGACCGCTAGATGTTTCAGAGATCACACTAGGCATAGGTATGAATTCATCTTCTGACTTAGCTAATGGAGACTAAGCAAAGAGCGAAAAAAAAATTCGAATGGGTGTAAAGCCTCGATCCATCGAAAGGAAAGATGGATGGATGTGATCGGCGCAGTGCATGCAGGCAGCAGCCCCGCTCAAGCCCCCACTTAATTCGCGCACTGTATGAAAGGCAGCTCAGCAGTCCGGATTCTATTCCAACGTGCGCTCGTGCAAGTGCTCGAATCGTCATTTGAAATTTTACATGACGAATTCCAAGAGAATGTGTAGATTGGGGTTTGACGTTGACAGGCAGGCCAAAGCGACGATGAGAAATAGACTCGCCTGAAGCTTCCTGAAAGGCGAATCTCCACTCTGACCTATTAGCACTTGCCTGGTCAGAAGTGGGCCGTTCCCCGCAATCGGCTTAGATCAGATCATCCTCGACCTCTATCGCTCCCTCATCTTGTCTCGTGGGGACATTTGGGTGAAGTCATGGTATCGTCTTGCTTGGATCACCTACGAAAAGCAACTGACTACTAATATTACCGCGGTCTTTTTTAGAGGAGCTCCACGCGGGCACCGGCATAGGGCAGTAGTAAGGGACCGCCGAGCCCATCCTTGAGTAAGCCCAATCGTCGTTTAGTCACTGTTAAAACAGTTGATTTTTGATTGGCATTGTAGCCATACACCGAGGCTGTTCAAGCCAGGAGACTCCCTCGGTATTCGCAAGTTCTGGGGAATTCACTTGATTCTGCTTGAGGGATAGGCATGACAAGCATACCGCTCTGACTTGATGGTGGAAAGAGACTGTTCTATCGTATGTTGGCGTTCAGCGCGTACCTCTAGCATATTCTATTTGTTACACCTCTACCTGAATTTTGCCATTTGCCATTACTAGGGATGAAAGTATTCGATTGAATGCGTCCGATACTCTTTCCCCACGAGATTGAGGTACTTGAGACTGCTCTCTCGCTCACCTTTACAGCTCATTCCGGCGCTCCTTCCCCAAGCTCGACTGAGTCCAAGTTCATCTCTCACTTCTCATTTCATTTTTTGTTAGCTCAGTATAGACCATACGTATTCCTACCTCCGAAGAACTGCTCAAGTACTCGACCTCCTAGAAAAACTCTCTCGTCTTCAAGGCTTATGGCCCCTAAAGATTTGATCTCTATTGGTACCTCAGAAAAGAGGGTGGCACCTCATCAGAATGATACTTTTCACTTTCGCCCATCTTCTACCCGAAAGAACGGGGACCACCGACTAGGACCTAGCAATCCCTCTAGATCACCCTCTTATGCCTGGGACATTCCATTCGAAGTCCCCTTCCAAGTTGGCGATGGTGTTCAGGAGGGTTTTCAGCCGTCTCCGGCTAAGAAATTGGACCCTACACCAACGGCGGCCATCGTTATCCCGCTACCGCCGGTGCCATCCCCAAATGATGATCCCTTCACCATCGAGACAGTCCTCGATGACAGCCTTTCTCCACTCCCACCATTTCCTACCCGACCCCCCGGTCTCATGAGGGGTTTGCAGATACCATCACGTATCAGCCTTATTTCGTGGGGCTTCAGTTTCCCAAAGATCCTTCTTGAACATGGAGTCTCCAAACCACATTGGAGACAGTTCAAGCACGAGCTGAAAAAATTTGCGCATATGAGTTTTGGGCAGTGGGCGCAGGTTTTAGTAACAAGCCATGCCGTCGCCGCTGTTTTCGGTCAACCCGCAGGTCAGTCTCTTGATAGAGTCATCCGTTCAATAATGTTGAGGATGAACCAGGTATTATCTGCCATCATCAAATGCAGAAACGTAGAGAGCATGAGAACTTCCTTCAAGCATATCGAAGTGGGCTCACGAAAATGTTTGAGGATCGGTGGAATGATGACTACTTTCATCCACTAGGTCTACATATTCGGGTTGAGCCCCCGGATATTGGGAAGACGGATAGCATGGATGTCGCCTCGTCGAAACTATTCAAATACCAGCAAAAGATGGGCACGGTTTCCCCTGCTCCGGGCGTTGCTTCAAAGCAAGGTGACAAAAAGGAATACAAGTATCAGTCCAAGGAGGGCAGGTATCGCCTGAAGGCCATACGTAAATGCCGCATCATCGTCCTGCCGTTCAAGCCAGGGCTACCACCACGAAGAACGACAGGATCGCTAGATCGTGTTGGTCAAATTGAGGGAACCACCGTTAGGGCTAGCCCATCGATTCAAGATTTTGCTCACTCGAATCCGAAACATACTGGCTCACAGGATCCAGATCGTACTCTTGCTCTTGCTCAGCGCCTTTCCTGGTCACATCAGAGACAAGCGAGCTCCAGGGGTCTCCATCGTGGCAGTTCGGAGGAGGTGGAACGCACTCGGTCTCCTGCAAGAGTTGCTACGACGCATTGGGGAGGTAATCGTTAGGCTTCTACGGTCATTGCAAGCTTGCATTTCTGGGAGCGCTGAATATGAGGCTGATAAAGGACAGTTGGGCATGGTATGGAAAGGGACAGTAGTTTATAGATTGCTGGTGTCTATTATCCTCACCCAACACCATCTTTTCGATCAGCTGAGAGGTCTTCTGGCCACACCAGTTGACATGGAAAGAGTGGAAGAACAACGAATAATGACCATGATTGATTATGAAGTTCTCGCACGGACCGCTAATGCCGCCAAGTCCTTTTTCAGCCCTACGCACCTCACATGCGGACTTCATTGGTGGTAGGTGCTCTAGGTGCCCTCCTTTCTACGGAGCAGGTGCTTGTTTCCCTACTTACCTTACCTTGTTCTGGCAATCTGCAAGCCAACAATAATGCAAGCCGTTCTCTTCATCACCTTTTTACCGCAAACATATCATCCGTTATCGGTAACTCGAGCCTAGCTGTCATGAAACAAAACAATAAGAGGGGCTTCAATAGCCATGGATGCTTCCCCATCTACCCTTCCTACCAACCCCACATCTTCCATCTCTCCCTCATTCCTCCTTAGTACCTCGCCAGCCATTGCTTCTGCTCAAGCTTCTATACTGGCCCCCTCTACCATTACTCTGGACACCCATTCATCCTCCTCATGGCTAGGCTTACTGGCCTATGCATTGCTCGCCATGGCCAAAGGCATCCCCGGTTTGCTGATCTGGATCATTACCTTCACGACCATGACATTACCTACGATACTCTTTGCTTTGTTCTCGACAAGCCTGACCTTCACCATGAACTTTACTACCCTGTGCGTATAGCTCACAGGGCGCCAACCTGCGAGCAAGCTAACTGGACATAAGGATGCTCATCATTCTTGCTTTCGCGTCTCTTGTCTCTTGGATCGTGAGATACCGATTCCTGAACATGTACGCGCGACTGCCTCCCGAACCTCAGCGCAAAGAGCCTCAGATCGATCTCTTCCCAGACACGCAAGACGGAGACTCAAAGCCAGGTCTGGCAAATTATTTGGACGAGTTTCTGAGTGCCATAAAAGTGTTTGGGTATCGTGAGTAGGCAGCAAGGAAGGCAACTTCCAATATGAGCCTGGCTGACCGGTGATGTAGTTGAACGCCCCGTCTTCCACGAACTCACCCGCACGATGCAGACAAGGAAGCTCATTGCTGGGGAAACACTGCTTCTGGAAGAGGAAAAGGGCTTTTGCTTGGTGGTTGATGGCATGGTACAAATATTTGTCAAGTCAAGCCGGGATGAACACGCTGCAAACGGTGGCATCTGGAATGAGGGAACAGAGAGGTATGAGGATGAGGGGGAACATTCGGATGGAGGGCATCAGGGATACCAGCTCCTTACTGAGGTCAAGAACGGAGCACCAATGTCGTCGCTGTTCTCGATCTTGTCGCTTTTCACGGCAGATGTGAAGCTCCGCCATGACGATGATCGGGACACTAGGCCTATCTCGGGTGCTTCGAGTACCGGGTTTCCTTTCGGTGCAACTCCAGGGTCTGTTCCGAATACACCAGGTTGGTTAGGTGACATGAACCCGCAGATGACAGCAGATACCAATCCGAGAAGTCGGGCTTCATCGACTACAGCGGCTAACGACTACTTGTCTGCTGTTCCCCCACTTTCCCTCAATACTACATCCGAGCAACAATATCCACACCGAACAGATCACGATCGGAAAGGAGACCATGAGAGGCCCCGAGATAGCCGCAGGCCTGAGAATCGCAAGTCTGTACATCCTGATGTCGTCGCAAGAGCGACAGTGGACACCACGATCGCAATCATCCCTGCTACCGCCTTCCATCGTCTTACTAGGGTTTATCCCAAAGCTACTGCACACATCGTTCAGGTCATTCTGACCAGACTTCAGCGTGTTACGCTTGCTACTGCGCATTCGTACCTTGGTCTGACCTCTGAGGTGCTGCGAACAGAGAGGCATATGAACAGATACACGACCAACGACCTTCCAAATCATCTTCGTGGCTTGGCTTTAGAAAGACTGAAGCATAAGTTCACTCAAGAAAAGGAACGTCTTGACTCAGCGGAGGACTTCATGAAGGGCATCGCTCTGCATAATCCAGGAGCAATCAAGAAACGTCGCTCAAGTAGCAGCTTGAGAAGAGAGATAGCCCAGCAAGCGAAAATTGGTGCTACTCTCGGAAATCCTCATACTGCACCGTCCAATAGATGGGAGAACCATGGCCACAAATCAAGTATCAGCGCTGGAGATCTACTTACCAACGTACAAGTGTCTCGTACCCAAGCTGATACGTTGCCTCGAATGCGTACAAACCAACCGACGTCTCCGTTGGGACTTGGACTTCACGAAATGATTAGTCCGCTGAGCCAAATTGAGAATCCCCCCTTCATGCCTTCTCCCAACCTAAACGGCTTGCATGTGCATGGACAGAAGTCATTGGATGAAGACGACCTTTTCAGACAGTCAATCCTAGAATGTATCATGAAAGCCATTGGCCTTACGAATGCCAGCGCAGTCAGAAAGCCTGCCGATTCTGTGGAACAGTCACCACGCATGATTTCCTACGATGCACAAAGGCAGAAAGCGACATTTACCAGCAACGCCTTTGGCTTCATCGATCCATACGATGGCTCTGGCGATGGGGAATCGGAGTCGGTCCATTCTACCTTTGGCAGCAGCAGTCCTTCAAACCCTGGGGCCCTCACCAATGAATTTCGAGACGATCTGGAGATCGTCTACTTTCCAAAAGATGCCATTTTAGTTGAAGAAGGAGAGAGAAATCCTGGCCTCTACTATGTCATTGATGGCTTCCTGGACGTCAGTATTCCAAGTAATGAAAAAGACGTAGATGATCCGTCGGCGACGAAACGACCCATGGACCAAGGCGCCGTAAGTCTATTGCCTCCACTGAGAAAGGTTCTAACCAACTCTCCACGTGCGAAAGCGGCCCACAAAAGAGGACAATCGCGGAAGAGCTTGTTTCTAACAAAGCCCGGCGGGCTTGCTGGTTACGTTGGCACAATATCTTCATACAGATCATTTGTTGATGTCAGAGCGAAGACGGATGTTTATGTTGGCTTCCTTCCGAGAGCATCCCTGGAACTCATGGTGGAAAGGTATCCGATTGTGCTGTTGACTATGGCAAAGCGCCTGACTAGCCTACTTCCACGTCTAATCTTACATATCGATTTTGCTTTGGAATGGGTCCAAATCAGCGCCGGTCAAGTTATACACCATCAAAGAGATGAAAGTGACGCTATCTATATCGTGCTCAATGGCCGTCTCCGAGCCATCCTCGAGCGAGATGATGGAGATATGAGGGTTGTGGGAGAATATGGACAAGGAGAGAGCGTGGGCGAGCTGGAAGTCATGACCGAGTCTCCAAGGCCAGCTACTTTGCATGCCATTCGCGATACCGAGCTGGCAAAGCTCCCGAAGAGTCTATTCAATAGCCTGGCCCTGGAGCACCCGGGTATCACAATCAATATATCCAAGATCATTGCCCAGAGAATGAGAGCTTTGATCGAGGATCCTTTTGAACAAGGCAAGGAGAAGACTAGTGCCAATTCAAAGCAAAATGGGACCTCGACCGTGAACCTCAGGACCACAGCCATCTTGCCCGTTACGGCTGGTGTTCCAGTGGTGGAATTTGGAAGCAGGCTACTGAGCGCTCTGACCCAAATTGGAGTCGCCAACGGGGTGACTTCCCTCACCCAAGCAGCTATTCTAAATCACCTCGGAAGGCATGCTTTCTCCAGGATGGGCAAACTCAAGCTTTCGCAATACTTAGCCGACCTGGAAGAGCGCTACGGCATGCTTCTCTACATTGCCGATACCAATATCAACTCTCCATGGACGCAGACATGCATCACTCAGGCTGATTGCATCCTATTAGTCGGCCTTGCAGAGGGTTCTCCAAGCATGGGAGAATACGAGCAATTTTTGCTGGGTATGAAGACAACTGCGCGGAAGGAGTTGGTACTGCTCCATGTCGAACGTTATTGCCCTCCAGGTCTCACCCGTAAGTGGCTCCGAAATCGTATGTGGATTAATGGAGGTCATCACCATATCCAGATGGCTTTTAGGAACAACTCAGCTCCTGTCCAGCCTCAGATTAAACGCTTTGGTACCCAGCTCAAACAGCGAGTCCAGGTCCTCCAGGCAGAGATCCAAAAGTTCACATCAAGACGGATTCAACAAACCCCACTATATTCCGCAGAGACCCCGTTCAAAGGCGACTTTCACAGATTAGCACGGCGTCTCTGCGGCAAGTCTGTTGGCCTAGTCCTAGGTGGTGGGGGTGCTAGAGGCATCTCCCAGGTCGGTGTCATTCGCGCTCTTGAAGAAGCAGGCATTCCTATCGACCTCATCGGCGGCACGTCTATTGGTGCCTTCATTGGTGCACTTTACGCTCGTGATGCGGATGTCGTTCCAATGTACGGTCGAGCAAAGAAATTCGCGGGACGCATGGGCAGCATGTGGCGCTTCGCCTTTGACCTTACCTACCCCTCTGCATCGTACACTACCGGCCATGAGTTCAACCGCGGCATCTTCAAGACCTTTGGAAACTCCCAGATGGAAGACTTTTGGCTTGATTTCTACTGCAATACTACAAATATCTCGAAGTCTCGAGCAGAATTCCACAACTCAGGCTATGTTTGGAGGTATGTGAGGGCTTCGATGTCTCTTGCTGGCCTGATACCTCCACTCTGCGATGAAGGAAGCATGCTACTCGATGGCGGCTACGTCGACAATCTCACGGTTGCCCACATGAAATCCTTGGGCGCAGACGTCGTCTTCGCTGTCGACGTCGGCTCCCTTGACGACAATCTCCCTCAAACGTTCGGCGACTCCCTCTCCGGCGCCTGGGCCCTCATGAACAGGTGGAACCCCTTCTCAAGCTACGCTAATCCTCCAACGCTCTCCGAGATCCAAGCCCGGCTTGCTTACGTCTCCTCGGTGGATGCGTTGGAGAGGGCGAAGACGACACCAGGGTGCTTGTACATGAGACCACCTATTGATCTGTACGGGACGCTGGATTTTGGCAAGTTTGAGGAGATCTATGGGGTTGGGTACAAGTATGGGAAAGAGTTTTTGGGGGGACTGAGGGAGAGTGGGGTTTTGCCGGGGAGTATGGAGGAGACGGAGGAGAAGAAGAATTTGAGGAGGACGATGGCGCCGAGGAGGGCTAGTGTCTGATACGCAGTGACGAGGCAATTTGTAAATATGGCAGGCACCGTTGTGAATGGGTATAGCAAGATTTTGAAGGCGTTTGAACAAGATACCACTGCAGAGCGAGTTCATAAGCCGATGGTGTACAACAGAGTTTTTTTTTAATTAATCGCCCCCCACGAAAAACCAATACCACCACATATTCTTTTTTTTTATTGCGTAACCATACTATGCTTCTATTATATAAAAATTATTGTAGTAGCTAATTAAATAGTACTCTATAACTTAGCTAACTATAAAAATTATTATCGCCTCTAGTTCGGTATATATATTATATTCGGTCGTATATCTTTCTATACTACTTGCCTATCCTCTCCTAGTCTAGATCTTACTATATACGATCCTAGGCCTTAATTATTAGCTACTTAGTAGTCGGAGCGTATACTTGCTTTAAAATGTGACGCTTTAAATAGTACTAATAGGGCTCGATCTAATTAAGATTAGGAGAGTTACTAGGCTAGGGAAGGACCGTTAACCTCTAAATCTCGAGAAGTTCGCTTTATTACTATATATTATAAGTAGGAGCCTTATCCTAAACTAGAAAGTATTTACTATATACCTTAATTACCTTCTTAATAAATAGGATTAATCGAGATAATAATATATAAGTTTAGTAGCGATACTAGTTAATACCTCCCCGCGAATTCTTATTTCGATTATATCGAATATCTTCTACTTTCGGAATACGCTTTAAATAACGATTTAGTAGTTTCTTAGCCTATTTAGTAAGAAAGTACTCTCGTACGACTTATTATTAAATATTAATATTAGTATTTCGGCCTATAAGATCCTCTTTAGCCTAGTTTTTTTCGGCTACTATCTCTTTATCGAATATATATATTAGACCCTTTAATTTAGAGGTATATACGGCCTAAAATATTAGCTCCGTATATCTACGATATCGTATATCTAGGTAATCCTTATAGTAGGCCTTATTATCCTTCCGAGTAATCTATATCTAGCCCCGAGATTCTCTAACCTGGACCGATATCTCGTCTATATATATAACTATATATTCTTTACCCTAGAGCTTTAGTTCCTATTTAGTTATAAAATTAAGTCGCTCTTACTTTATCTCTTTTAATAATAGAGGCTTATAGTAAGATAGATATCGTCTATATCCGGCTCGTTCGAAGGTAGAGTTAATTATAGTTACTAAGACTATTATGCCTAGTTCTCTCGTAATAATAATCTAGGACTTGCGTTATTAAAAACGGTTCTTTATAGTATATCTAATTAGACTCCGCTATTACCTCTTATTAATTGCGAAAGGCCTTCCTGATTATAGTCGTCTTTAGTAGGCCTTTAAAGATAATAGGTCGAGATTTTCCTTCTCCGTATTCTTTACGCGTTTTAGTATATTTATAACTATCTTCTTATAGTAAGCGTACTTCTTTACTAGCTGGTTTTTGGATATATAACTCGTATTATAAAGCTCTATTAAAGCCCCCCGTTTGGCCTCTGGGAGGTCTTTTGCACCATTGGTACGGCCTATGGTAATGTAGGTGTTATGGTAATTCTGGTGAGAAAACGCGTTTTTCGCGTTTTTAGGGTGGACGACGGCTGGCTATATAATAATATTAAAACTTTTTTTTTTTTTTTTTTTTTTNNAATTTAATCTACTATTAATATAATCTATCTATCTTCTTCGTACGAATTATAATATCTAGTAGAGGTAGTTATAGAGGTAGTTATTACTCTAAAGGGCTAGAAGACTATAAGGATAATATCCTTTATTAAGTCTCTAACTAGTAGAAATACTATAAGATTATTACTTAGCTTATTAATAATAAAGATTTAGTTATTTACTCTTATACGCTATAACGTTATCTTAGAAAGTAGGATATCTCTTATAGAGACTTTATAGAGGATATAGAAAAATTATAATAATATATTTATATTCTATTCTATTGAGCTAGGGCTTCGAATAAAGAGATACTATAATAGCTTTAGATTAATAGCTTTACTATTACTACTACTAGTCTTATATAAATTAGGAAAGAGCTTAGATATAAATAATTAGAGATAAATTAGAAGGCTAGAGATTATATAAATAAAGTCGTATAAGGACTTATTAAAAAAGAGGTTAGAAAGGGCGTAATATAGAGTCTTAAGAGAGGAATATTAATAGAGTATTTTAGGAAGCTTAGGTATCTAGTAATTAGATACTCTTTATATAAGACTCTTCTATTTAGATTTATTAACTTCTCTTAGAGATTATTTCTTTATTATATACTATACGCTCTTTTCTAATATTATTAATTAATAACTTCGAGATCTTTAATATATATAAGGTAAATATATTATCCCTAGTCTAAATCTTATCTAGTCTATTAACGGTTATAATAAGTTATGGGATTTTAATATTAAAATCTATACTAGAATTAATATCTACTCTTAATATATACCCTAATATACGATAGGGATTTTAAATCGTATAGCTATTAGTACTTTATATAACTATCTTAATACGATCTCCTCTCCTACTCTTAATTAATAGCCTTAATTTATATAATCTAATCGCGGTATTAAGACTATTTTAATAATTTAAGTATATCTTACTCTTTAGTAAATAAAAGACCTATAAATAATATTTAGAGAATATTATATATATAGGATAAATATTACTAATTAATAAATTAAGTTATAGTAGATCTAATTAATTAAGTTTTTTTTTAGAAAATAGATTAACTTCTTTTATATATTTAGAGATTCTAACTTCTTTTCTAAAGATTTACTTCTAGACTAGATTATAATCCTTACTATCTATCTACCTATAATTCGTATAGAGGTTATATAGTTTATTAATAAGTAGAATATATATAATATATACCGATAATTAAATTATTCGAAATTAATATAGGGGAAACTATTAGCTCTATTCTATTATTCTAAAAAAGGGATTAATAATTATAGACTTAATCTAGATTAGCTAACTCTTACTCGTCTATATTAAGATATAGAAGATTATAGTAAATCTTTCTATTTTATATAAAGTACCTTTTTTTTATTTAAAATATTTAAATACCTCTATCCTTATATATAGTATATATTCTAAATATCTCTATCTTTATATAGAGATTTAATATATACTACTAATAATACTTCTTTATCTTTATATATCTTCGTATAAAGAAATAATTACTAATAAAATTATAGATCCCGATAAGTATCTTTTACCCTTTATATTAAAATAGTATAATACCTTTCTATATTAGTAAGACTTTAATCTATACGTACTACCTCTAATCTTTAAGAATAAATAGTAGTTACTATAGCTAGCTTATTATTATATACTTCGTATAGAGATTAGCTACTAAATAATCTAAGGTCTCGAGCCTTAACTTAGACTTTATAAATATCTAGATAATATAGTAGATTAGTAAGGTCTAGATCTATAATTAGTAGAGAATATACGATAGATAGAGCTTTAAGGAGAGAGTCCTAATAAAGGGTTTATAGAGTAGATTTAGAAGTCTAAAGAGATTTTATAAAGTTAATATAAATATCTTATTTTATTTTTATATAACTCTATCTTTCTTTATTTTTTTTTTATACGAGTCTCTCTTTTTTTTTAAAGATTATATCTTCCTCTAATATTATTTTCTTCTAGATACTAAGATATAATATAACTAATAATATATATTATTAATTAGTATAATAATATAAAGATTATAATATTCTAAATTCTCGCTTTATATAATCTAGCTACCTCTTTCTTATTTAATACTAAGATCTATTAGATTATTAATATTCTAGATAATTCCCTAAAGCCTTCTCGTACGAAGGTACTAGAAGATCCTATATTATAATACTAATATACTTAATAACGAAGTATATACTCTTAATTAAAATAGCCTTTATATAATAATTATAGACCTCCCCTATTAGAGCCTCGATTTATATTCTATACTTAGGGTATAATAGTTAAGAATATATATTAAAGTAGTCTTATCTAGTACTCTATATCTAGAAAGAAATTAGTCTCTTTAATATTAAATCGTATTTATATAAATATTACTACTATCCTATAAATAGTATAGACTATTATTATTAATAATAAAGAGATTACTAGTTTAACTAAGACTATTAAGATTAAGAAGATAGATTTATATTCTATCTTTATATTATATAATTAATTAATATCTCTTTAGACTCGACTATAATAATAATTCTCTATCGTATAATTATAAGTTATTAGGACTTTATCTTTAAGGATATTCTTTATAAATATTCTAGGCTATACTACCTTTTTAATACTAGCTCTATTTCTAAGTAATATCTTATACGATTATAGTTAAAGAATATAGGGTTAATAGAGCTATCTACGAGTACGTTTTTTATATAAAATATTAAAGAGCTTCTTAAAGGAGACTATTTTAACTAGTAAGGTAATAGGGAAAAGGAGTATCTTATAATCCTAATTATTTAGAGATTTATATATCGTTTTTATACGAAGTATAAGAATCTAAATAATATCTCTTTCTTTTAGATTAAGGTTAAATAAGAGAAGTAAGAGAAGTAAGTTAAAATTAAAAAGGAGATTAAAAAGGAGATTAAATAGGAACTATAATCTATATAACCCTAATAATATAGATAATCTTTATAATCTATATAATATTAGTATAATATCTATTAATCTCCCTCTAAGTCTTTTTCCTTTATATAATTACCTCTTATCTATAAGAGATCTTAATATAAAGTTTTATTATTATTAAATAATAAAGATAAGATCTCTATTAAGTCTTTTATCTCTATATAATTAATAGACTATATAGTATTATTTTCTACTTAGTTATCTCTATCTTTTTTTAAGCTTTTTAAGCTTCTATCTTCTACCCCTTTCTTCTAGAAAGGGATAATTAATAATAAAGTATAATTAGAAGTATTAATAAGTAACGGGTATATAATATTAAGAGTACTATTAAGTAATAAGATATTTATACGACTTTTTTTTCTAATATCTCCTTCCCCTCCTTTAAAGGATAGACGGGGTTATATAAGATTAGGATAAAGGCCCCTTAACTAGGCTAAAGGGGATTAAAGTAAATAAGGAGATTAAAGAAAAAGTAGAAAAAAGAAGGCTTAATAAATTTATTATCTTCTAGATAAGATATATATTAATACTACTAAAGATATTTATATAAAGGCGTCTTAAAGTAGAGTATCTTTTAATAAGACTCGGAGTATATCTCTACTTTTAGAATTATATTTAGATTATTTTTAATAAGGGTATCTTATATAAATATATGTAAGGGACTAGATGAGAATCTGAATGATATATGGGTCCAAGTATTAACTGAATATTACTATAAAGAAGAAGATCTAATTACAAAGTGGTTTATATGGGAATTCGGATACGAACTCCGGAGTTAATAGAAATAAGGCTAAGCCTAATCAGGCTAGCCTACGCTCTCTACTATTTTAGCACGATATAGAAGAGAAAAGAGTAGTTATAATATAAGACTATAATACTATCCCCCCCTTAAAAAACGGAGCTCCTACGATAATACTCCCTTCCTATAATATTATATACGATATAGATAGTAATAGTATATAGGCGTATATTTAAAATATACGTAGAGGAACTTTTTTAGACGATAATAATAATTCCTTAGAAGAGTAATACTATAAATTAATATTCTAGTATAGAACGGGCGCTATTATATATCTATATTATATATTTAGTAATAAGTATTATTAGTAGGGGAGACTACTCTACGGGTCTCTTAAATATTCTATATAATCCTACGGCGCTAGGGTAAAAATAGTAAAAATCGGAGATAATATTAAATACTCTAATAATATTAGTAAATAGCTCCTAGTTTAGTAGATCTAGATAATCTAACTACTTAACTTTATACTCTAATAGGCCTTTCTATTTAGTAATAAGATTATTTAACCTCTTATTAATATATAAACTTATAATTTCTTCTACCTTATAGGTATCCTTATAAATACTAATAGATAATAGTAGAGGGATATATTATTCTAGTAGTAGATTACTATTATTAAGGTATAGTAGCTATAGATAGAAGACTAGGTATATACCCTTTATAGATATAAATAATTCTAATTTATATACTATATTATTAATAGCTTTAATAATCTTAAATAGTTCTAGGTTCTTATAGTCTAGTAACTTACTAGGGCGATCTATTTTAATTTTTCTCTTATCTAGTATTACTATATCTCCGACTTTAAACTTAGATACTAGGATTTAGTATTAGTCTACCTACTCCTTTTATAGGGTTTATAATTATTTAAATTAGCTTCTTAGATATTCTCTTATTTTATCGATTTTATTAATAAATATATTAGCTAAAATAATATCCCTCCTTACTCTTTATATAATATCCGGGGAATTTAATAGGATAGAAGGCTTAAGTCCCGAGTACGATATATAACCCTTAGTAACGAGGAATAGAGATAATCCCGATAATATATTTAAGACTAAATTATCTTCGAATTTAATAATAGATAAGTAGTCTATCTAATTATTTTAATTATAGTTAATAAATACCCTTAAATACTACTTTAGTACCGCGTTTATACTTTCTATCTATCTATCCGTCTCTAGATAAAACGTAGTAAATAGTTTTAATATTATCTCTATTCTTTAATAAAGTCTTTTCTAAAAATATAATACGAACTATATACCTTTATCTAATATAATTAAGAATAGATAGTCTTCTTCTCTCTAAACCTATTCTATAAAGGCTTATATAATAGCTTCTACCTCTAAGGAGTCTATTAGAATAAATTTCTTTTTCTTTAATAGCCTATCTACTATTATAAGTATATATTAATACTGCCTTTTATATTAGATATATACTAGTAAATTTATAATAAAGTCTATAGAAATATCTTACTAATAATAGTTAGGGATTAGGAGAGGTTTAAGAAATCCTTACTTTCCTTTTTAATATACTTTCGACCTCTTATAGATATAGTAGCTTTTAATATACTACGATACTATATTAGTTATTCTAGGCTAAAAGTAGTAGGTATTTATATAATCGTATATAGATAAATAACCTATATAACCCCCTAGAGGCGTATTATATATCTTCTTAAAAATATATATTTATAATTTAAATATATTAGGTATAAATAATCGATTATTTATATATAATAGATCCTAGTAGATTTAATATTCTCTAAATTCTAAATATAAATTATACTACTTTATTAATCTAACTAGGATCTTCCTTTCTCTAGCTAATTTAGTATATATAATTCCTTAAATAAGGTTATTCTCCTTCGATATTTCCTTAATTTACTATATTAGTTCTTTTTTAATAGGAGCGCCTATTAATTCTTCTAATAACTCCTCTCTAGATATTTCTATTAAGATCCTCGATAGAGATTCTTCTAATAACTCCTCTCTACTAGTTCCTTATTATAGATCCTCTAATAAAGATTCTTCTAATAACTCCTCCCCGCTAATACTCTACTCGCTAAGTTTATAGATTAGTATTACTAGCTTAATAATTTAATATTCCTTCTTATCTAGAAGTAATATAGTAAGCTATACTATATATCTAACTTCTAGATCGAGGTTCTTATCCTTAAGTAGATAATCTAATTATAATATTAATTTCTATAATTATCTAGTCCTTCTAGAAGATCTCCTACTCTTTATATTAGATTATCGGGTTTAGTACTTTATTTATCGGAATAATAAATAATCTTAAAGTTAAAGTTAGTAAGGAATTCTACTTATCTCGTTTATCTAGCGTTAAGCTATTTTAAGTTTATAAAGTATTATAGATTCTTATAATCTATAATAACTACGATAGGATCCTTAATTAAAGTTCTTAAAAGCTTAGATCGCTATTTTTTAAATACTTTTATAATAGCTATTAATTCTTTATTATAAATATTATAATTATACTCTATAGATAATATCTTTTTTAAAAGGAATACTATAAGTTTTAATATCCTATTACTATCTTTCTAAGAGAGTATAGCCGCTATAATATAATTTAATATATTGATTTCTAGCTAGATTTTCTTATTTAGGTCAAAATATATAAGTATAGATATAGTAGTAAATACTCTTTTAAGCGTATTAAAAGCCTTCTATTTAGAGCTTCTACTAGTTTACGGATATATAAAGTTACTCTTAATATTAGTATAGGTAAGATTTATAAATAGGGTAGTAATTTTAAAGTACCCTAATATAAATTTTCTATAGAAATTTATAAATCCTAAGAACGCTTATATATTCCTCGTATATCTCGGCTCTTTCTATTAAGCGATAATATCGATTTTCTTATAATCTATCTCTACTCTATTAATTATAATAATTAGGTCTAAATACTTTACTCGGATAACGTAGAAGTTATACTTATTAATATCTAGATAAAGGCTAGCTCCCTAAAATTTAGTTAAGACTTTATCTATATAAGCTATATAATCTTTCTCTATATTACTATATATAAGAATATTATCTAAATACGCTATATAGAAGATATTAAGATATTCTTATAATACTTCGTTAATAAATACTTAAAAGGTAGCTAGTATATTATATAGACTAAATAGTATTACTATATATTCATAAAGTCTATAGTATATAAAGAAGGTAGTTTTATATTCGTATCCTTCTTTAACCCTAATTTTATTAAATATAATAATTATATTAAATTTACTATAAATCTTAATAGCGTATAATTTTAATAGGGTTTCTTTAATAAGTAGGGATATATTTCTATTAGGGATAGTTAAAGCGTTTAGAGCTCTATAATCAATATATATCTATAGGCCCCTATCCGGTTTCTTTATAATTAGTATAGGGGCTACGTACGGAGAGATACTTAGTTAGATATAACCCTTATCTAGTATATCTTCTATATACTCTTTAACTACTAACGCTTAATCTTTAAATAATCTATATACTCGTTTTATAGGGATATTTCTATCCTTTAACTTAATACTATAATTAATAATATAACGAGGGGGAAGCTTATTTACCTCTATAGGGTTCTATATATTTAACTACTTATAGTAAAGGCGAGGAACTCGCTTATATAATTATTTAGTAATAATAAGCGCTTTATATAATTTATAAAAAAACTTTTTATAATCCTCTACTATAATAATAGTAAGGTTTATTATAAACTTCTTATCTTTCCTAATATTAAGAGGGGGAGATATTAGTTCCTTAAAGTTTTAGGGCTATATAGCTACTACTTAATTTTCTTCCTTTCTAGCTAGACGAATAAAGGTATATATAGAGATTTCGATAATATTAGTATTTTTTATCGTAGCTTAGATAGTAGCTATTATTTACCTCTAATATAGGGGTATTAAACTATATACTATAACTAGCTTACTATATACTAGATAGTATACTATATAATAATTAGAATTAAAGATTATTATCCGGTCCCTAAAAATTAAGATAGAGTTATATTATTTAAGCTAGAGTATTTTAAGGATAATATTAAATTATCCTAATTATATAATTAAGTACTATATTTCGTTAATATAGTCTCTAAAAGCATATTTTAATAGGGCTATATAAATAATATTTAGCGTAAACTTATTATCGGCTAAGCGTAATTTATAAGGTTTTATTAGTACTATATATAGTAATTTATACTTTAAGATAAATACCTTATTAATAAAGCTTAATACTGAAAAAAATTTTTAAGGGATTTATTATATCTAGTAAAGCTTCTTATATGAATTTGATATGAAAAAAAAGATGAAGTACAACAACCAACATGAAGAGACGCCATTCACGATAGGTAGGGAACCAGGGAAGGAAGAGACACTACTAGATACAGACGCAGAGGGAGACACTCCTTCGGAGGAAGAGAGGCATAACGACGCGGAAA